>VOQK01009869.1:5929-18499 GCA_015052645.1 Benitochromis conjunctus | reverse complement strand
ATTAAAAAAAGTTATTCAAATTCCCGTTTGACTCCCGATATCTCGTGTACCATTCTGCTATTGTTTATTATTAACATTTCAAAATGTATGATCAGTTAAGCAGCACCTTTTGTCGAAACAAAAAAGCAGTGACGATGGCAGCAAACAGAAAATGTCACGTCTTGAATTTGTATGTGACGACCAAGAAACGGCATCTATTGAGCACACAATAATACACAACAATATTACACAGCAACAACAGAATTTCTCGAACGACAACATACGGTTGGTCAATCATAGTTAAATCCCTTTTTCAAACACACATATTTCTTACTTATACAAATTTTGCAGTGTGTTTCCATAGTAACAGTGATTTCAAAGTTGCATGCAGTGTTCAATAATAATTGAATATTAACTGGCATGCATAAAGGCAATATTGCTTTTACTTATAAATGTGTAAAACCCTAAATGAAAAAAAACATAAAGTTATTTATATATTCTTTATAATGTGATTTTTTCTCTCTCAAGGTTTAGTCTTCCTACATCCTCCGTATCTGTGGGTGATATACTGAATAGCTTTACAGTTATTTTCATTATTTTTTGTCTAATTTTTTTGGTTCACTATCATTTTTGTTGTTTGTAATTCATTGCTTTTTGTTCCAACAAAAATGAGAGAAAACAGAAAGGAAAAATTACAGCTTGGAAAAAAAAAGTAAAACCAGATGTTTACGTTGGAAAAGCTGAAGCCGCTTAATTTCTTGGCATATTGCTTACAAATGACTGATAACTATTTAGGAGAAAATGCTCATGGACTCCATAAACATCCCTGGCGTATAGGTGTTAATATTACATCCCTATAGAGCTTTGGGACGGATGTGCAGCAGTTTATTCAGTTTTTGATTAATTTCAGGCATATGTGTGTGTTGTGGACAGCACAGGAAAACAATGTCCTCGTGCGTGGTGAAGTCCAGAAGTAGAAACCCATATGCAGCCGTTCAGGTGGACCCAGACAGCGCTTACATCACTCCAGGAACGTTAGACCTGGAGCAGCTGTTTTGGACCGGCACCACAGCTCAGTACACACACTTCAACAAGGTCTGGCCAGATGTCTACATCGGGGATGAGTGCGTAAATCTGCGTACTGCAGATGTCATTGTACTTATCAGCCCTTATACAACTATTCAGTCAAATGTGTCAAAAGTGCATGATGACAGCTTCATACCGAGTCTGTGTTTGCATGAACACAGGAAAACTGCTCTGGAGCGGCCTGGTCTGAAGGATCTGGGGATTACACATATCCTCAATGCAGCAGAGGGAAAGTGGAATAATGTGCTGACTGGTGCTCAGTACTACAGAGACATGGACATCCAATATTATGGTGTAGAGGCTGATGACAAACCCACCTTCAACATCTCCCAGTACTTCAGGCCTGCAGCAAATTTCATCCACGAGGCCCTCGCTCACTCACAGAGTGAGTCCTGCGGGAAACCTTTGAGTTGATTATCTGGAGGAGAAGCTTGTTTGTTTCTAATAAATCTAATAAAGACATCTGTCTTCATTTTTTCTAGATAAGGTCCTGGTGCACTGTGTGATGGGCCGGAGCAGGTCAGCGACACTGGTCCTGGCATACCTGATGGTGAAACACAATTTAACTGTAGTGGACGCTATTGAGCATGTGCAACAGCGTCGCTGTATCCTGCCTAATCACGGCTTCTTAAAACAGCTCAGAGCTCTGGACATTTCACTACAAGAGGAAAGGCTGAGACAAAAGAAAGAAACACAGGACCAACAGTAAATAATAAGAAATGAGCTTAAAAATGTATTTTGACTTAATGTCATGTTTTCAAGAATATTTTTTTTCTTTAAATGTATGATTAAATTCATGTTTTCACTACTGAGTATCAGTCTCATGAAGTTAGTTACTCTGATTCAGTCCATAACTCTGTTTTCTTAGAGCACTGCAGAAAAGTTTTCATTTTTGGAAGATTAAAGTGGTCTTAAAGAATAGTTCTCCAGGCTTCCTGCGGCTCTTTCAAAGTTTTTCTTTGGACATTTGTTGCTTTTTCATTTGTCCTACTATTTTCAGTCCAGTCCTTGTACCTGACCACTTGATGCTATGATTCAAGCATACAATAGCACCTCGCTCATGTAATGAGGCAGTGCTGTCAGTACGCAAAACAGGCAACATAGCAAAGAACCAATCTGAAATTGTGTCTTTAGGCACTTTGTTACTCGTGGTTTGTTGCAAAAAGACACAATTTTTTTTGTTGAATCTGCTGCCGATCTTTAAAAAAGTGAAGAAATTATGAACCAGCTGCTTCATTTTTTCAGCATTGCATTGATTCCAAACACACTGCCAGTGCCGTAAAAGCATACCTGGATTAAAAAGTCATGGACTGGCCTTTAAATGTCCTTCAGAAGCCTGGAGAACGATTCCTGCAGACTAACAGGCGGACTGAATTTTGTCGCCATCTGCAGAAATTTAGTGAGTACTGCAAATATATTACACGATCACAGGGAGTGGTTCAAAACCTTTTGACCACAAAATCAAAGTGTTAGTTACAGTAACTGAAGGGAAAAACTGTGCTTTAGGTATTATCGAAACACTTCTATGTAAAGAAACACAGGAGGCCATAAAGATCCATGAGAGAGAAACCTCTGAAATATGAGGAACACTTCACATTGAGTTAGTAATAAAACAAATACCAGACCCAGAAAAAAAATCTATGATAAAATCTGTTTTATTTTTTAATTCCAAAGTTTACAACAATGATGGGCAAATTGAAAATTGTTGACAGTAGGAACAAACAGGTTATAAGGCTTTTTTGGTGTATCTGGAAATGTGAAGGAAGCCATGAAATTTAGGGACACTGATCAATGATTTAGTCCAACCAGATACAGATTTGACAACACCTCTTACAGTATTTAGTCCTGCACATATTTCTTACCTTTTACATAAACTTTGAATAAGGCTATATTCAAGTAATCAGCATTTATCTCACCAGTGTATGAATCACAGCACAGACATTAATACAGATGGCTTTGTAACACTTGGCCCCATATCTGATTTTCCTCCAATTTCCAATTAATCTTCATTTATTACTCAAGAAAACTGATTTGGTAAAAATACACAAAATACTCAAATTGAAAAAATAATTTAACAGAACTGCCCAGGATATTGCAGAAGGATGTGAATTCATTTGAACAAAAATCAACTGCGAGAAAAGCTCTGCTTTAATGCCCACTGTATTCCTCTGGCAGAGAACCCCCAAATATAATGATCCATTCCCAGCAATGCATTATATATAGAAGGGAGGTCATGTTTATACATTAATACTCTCACGAGCCATTGATTGCCCATCAGTGCTCGTGCTTTCAAGTTTCCTTGCACAGACAAATGCAGGCTCATATAACATCCCCAGGCCTCTGCCCATCAAGCCTGCAAACTGCTAGGAAGAAAGAAAGGCACTCATTACTTGATGCCGGTAATGTCTAATTATCACTGACATAGTGTAGTCAACATTTTGCAGCTTTCACACAACTTAATAGGCAGAGGCTGTGATACATTAAAAAAAACAAAACAAAACAAAACAAACCAAAAACGTACACTTAAAATGCCGTTTGATTCACAACTGGCTAGCTAAATCATACCTTAATCAAATAAATCACTGTTGCACATTTCTGAGGAGCATTCAAAACCTCCTCATCAGTGTTTTATTATTTAGTCCTGTGTGTGTGTGTGTGTGTGTGTAAATGTATCCTCCTGTTGCTGTAGCCGTTTGTGCTTGGACTCTGTCTCCAAGGGGACGAAAAAACAAAACACCCCCAAAAAAATAAAAATAAAATAAAACAGACTCACGCGATGCTGACGTGGTTTTTCCACGAGAGTCTGATGGGTGTGAGTGCATCCGCATGCAAGCGTCAGAGCTGAAGTACAGTTCAAACTATAGAAGTCAAACATCCGTGAAAGCAGGATTTTACATTTAGAGCCCTTTTTGTAAAGCACAGTTAAAACCTTTTACACCTTTTTGTTACCATGATTACTTTATGGTAATTTATATAAAGGCATAAAACTTCATTTGGCTCTTGGCAGGAAGACGGGCATATGAACTAGGAACTGATAAGAAATGATGTGAAGATAGATTGAATAAAAAAAAAAAACCTTGAAGACAAAGCTGAGGGTTGCACTTGTAGAAAATAGTGGAACTTATATGTCGGGGTCGTGGAGGCAGAGTGGGTATGAGGCTTCAGGCTGAAGGAAAGGCTTTCCTGACGAATCCTCACTTGAGGTCGGGTTTTTCTGGGAAGCTGCAGCCTGCTTGCTGGATGATGACGTTGGCAGCGTAGTGTGCCGCCTTCACGCACTGATCCAGAGGTTTCTCCTGGACAAGCTCAGACAGGAAACCTGCGTTGCAAAAGAGAGGCTTCGACAATAAAAATCAACAGAAGACACGAGAATGAAGCTAATCGACTGAGGCACAAAAAAGGAAACACCGGCGCCTCTTACCTCCTACGAAGGCATCGCCTGCACCGTTCGTGTCAACAATGTTCTTGGGGTCAATTTTCACTACAGCGAAGGTCTCAACCTTGTCACCTAGAAAGACGAGGAGAAAAATAGTTCACTTCCACACAAGGACAAGAGACAGAGTAACAGATGCCAGGAAATGGCGGGAAAAAAGGAGAAGGAAATATTACTTAGAGCCATAACCGTTTCATCCTTCCCCTGAGTAAAAACTACAATCCTCTGTCTCTTTTTGTTGTCTTTGGGTAGAGCCTGGGCTTTCCTGGCAATTTCCTTAATGTCCTTTGTCTGCAGACAAAATACACATTAACACACAAAGCAGACGGTACACAAAACACACCGAAAATCCAGTTTTTTCATGTGTAAATGATAAAATCGAACAGTCTACTCACATCAAAGTCTTGCTCTTTAGCAAAAGCAGCTGCCTCCTGAGAAAACAAAAAAAGATCACATTGGGTTCATGTGAATGTGTGTGCAAATCATTAACGTAAGTGTGGAGATTTCACTGTGAGAAGTGTGGCTTACTGTCTCATTGCCAAACAGCACATCGACGTAGGGCATAACCTGCATGAGGTTATCCTTAAAGAACTGGCAGATGAAGGGCGCAGAGAGGTTCATGCAAAAGAGCTTGTTATTTTCAGAAGCATGCTTCGCTACTTTCAGGATGGACTCCAAGGAGACAGTCAGGAAGAAACCCTGGAAGGAAGGAATGACACTGGGTCAGGACTAATCTGCTTTTTATATCTGATGGGTCTAATGAGTCACATGCACTAAAGTCTTAACAAAAAAATATGCCCCAGTACATCTTGAATGTCCCCTGTGGGCTCTCTGATAGCCACAGCGAAGGCACAAAGGTGAGTGAGAGCACAGGACTTCAGGCAGGACAGTCAATGTCCCAGTTAAACCACTGAGTTATCACACAATAATCCACGCATGCGTTTGTGGCGCTGCTGCTGCTTGAGTCACGCCGCCAAACAATCTGAGCACGCATGACATTAACCATCCTCCAAGCAGAGCATGAGATTCACATAATGAATGCCAACAACACAGGAAGAACCACGAACCATGAAAACAATGTTCCTAACACAGATGAAGGCTGGATAATGAGAGAGATGCAGATCAGTACCAGGGTAAAATATAAGTGACTATGGAAGAGCACAGCTCAGGCCTAAGTTAGGCCAGACTCACACAGGCTTAGAGACCGGTCAGTGACCTCCCCAATAACCAAAGGTCGCTAGGGGAAAAAAAACCATTCCTGACCGGTAGCCCAATGGTTGCTAGAGGTCGATGGCAGCTGTATGATGAAATTGGTTGCAAGGAATTTACGCTGCTTCACTGAGATTGCTCTGGTCGCTTGTCTCATCTTCAAATAAACTCACAGAGCTGTAGTAAACCTGTGAAAATGCGACAGACCGGAAATGGACACCGTTCGCCTTCAAAGTCAAAGCTGAGCCTCAGCGCTGTAGCTGAGGCTCAGCTTTTACTTTCTCAAAGGAAGTTGGAAAGGGGTGTTGGACTTTTGAGGTTTTACTACAGCCCAGTGAGTAGTTATTGAGTCTTTACAGACAACTTTACCTAGCAACCTCCAGCTGGAACAGTCTAAAATCACAAACCGCTGGACAAAAAAGGGGCATGTGACGAGACTCCATGCCCACCTTCAAGCTTCATTAAAGTGGCACAAATCGGCAGTGATGTAATACTTACAGCAATGTAATAGACTTTAGCTTTTTCCACCAGCTTCCAGTTCTCCTCAAGTTCTAGATGTTTATCCTTCTTATAACAGTTAGCAGCAGCTAGGTTAGCCACCAAAGACCTGAGAGCAGAAAAGTAGTGAAATACAGGATTATAAACAGGTTAGATCACACCGCGTTTGCATGCTGGCAACATTCAATTACCCACCTGTTATCTCCAGTGATGCAAGCAGCACATGTCCCTGTGGGCTCCTCGTCCTGCTCGTAGTAGTGGGCGTCGACATGCACCTCCTCAGCCTTCTGCTTCAGGATCTCTCCAAACTTGTCTTTGCCAATGCAGCCAAAGAATGTGCCCACCTTATGAGGTTCTTGGATCATCCACTGTAGACAGTGACAGAACCTCGCATTAACATCAGCCAGTCGATCCTGCACAGAGGCCAACATTTACACTTTAAATGAATCTCACCTGAGCGATCTTTATGGAGTTCTGTGTGGCTCCTCCAGCGTGGTATTCAACATTGAACTTCTTCACCAGCTCCTCAAACCTACAGAAAGGAACAAAGGTGGACCTGACATTTCCAAAAGGGGAGTGTGTCACACTAGCTAGGGCCAATCACTAATCAGAAGTTTGAACCCTAGAGCAAACGATTAATAATGGCTGCGCAGTCTACCTAACTGATCAAACCTTTTTGGCACCAAAGGTTTACACCTTATCAAATATACTTTATATATTTATTAGCTGAAGAAAACAACGTGACATCTAAAGGGAGTAAAGCTTAGTTCAGTATAAAGACTGGAAACACTGTTAGCAAGCTAATTCAAATGACCGAAAGCACAATTAAAAAAGATAGTGTTTTATAAATAAATAAATAAATAAATATATCAGTCAGCTGGTTTCAGCTTTGCACTGAAACAGAGCCACTTCTCCTTTTTATTCTTCCCTGGGCCACCAGAAATCCACTTCCTATTGATGTAAGTCGTCTGGCAGTGCACTGATAAGTGATCTTATTAAGGCAATCTCTGTGCAGACTTCACTGTACAGAAAATTATTTGCAGTCTCTTCAAGAGTCCTGGAGAAAAAACCCCAAGGTTTGCAATATTTCAAAAACATTTTTTAAGGAAAACGCACACATGTGCCTCTTATACGGGAAGATTAAAAGCTCTCCACAGGCAGTGATAGTGCTATTAGACTGGTTTGCATGACACTACATAATTGCCTCTTTTATTGGGTATATTCCCTCTATAGTGTGCCTGGTGATGGCTGTAGTCAGTAAAATCCCGTATCAGACTACACTCTGCAGATAGCAGCCTCATATTTTTTCCAGGTCAAGTATACAATACATGCATGACTGACCACTGATTACACTATCTGAACCATTTACCACTGTTATATAAGACAGACACGCTTCAACGTTCTGTTTACGGCTAAAGCACGAGAATTTGCCATCTTACGCTCCATAAATGTAGCTGTGCAATGAGCCTACACACCATAATGTGTTTTTGTGGTTTATGTGAGTATCAGAGGTAGCATGTTCAAATACAGTACTGTGCAAAAATCTTGAGCCATCCTTTATTTCTTTATATTTCCTAGGAAAATGGGAAACGGGTGCCGTGAATGACTAAATCATGTGCAAACATACATGGAAATACTGTAGATAAGGCAAAAACAGGGTCTGTGCGTTTGTGCAATTCTAATCAGCTTGAAAGTCAGTACTTGACATGAACACCTCTATTCTTCAAGACAGCCTGAACTCTCAGGAAAGCCTTCTTGTAATAGTCTTCAGGGATAGGTCGCCAGGCTTCTTGAAGGACATTCAAAGCTCTTCTTTGGATGTTGCTCTGAGGAGGCCAATCCATGACTTATAGTGCTTTTACAGCTTTTACAGTCAACTTCTTGTGAAATCTGGCATTTCCCTTCCTTAAGAATGGCTTCTTGACAGCCACCCTTCCACCAAGATCATTTCTGATGAGGCTTCAGTGAATTGCAGATGGATCAGCTGAAGGGCCAGATGCATCTCTCAGGTGCTGGATTTTAAAAAGATTATATCTTAATGACATTAGTTTCAGATACTGGTCTGAAAATTCTGCTACTTCTTCTTTTGCCCTTCACTTGTCTAGTTTCTTCAAGTTCACACTGCACAGCATGCTGAGCTACGCCGGGTTTTCGGCTAATAACTCATCTTGTTGATGCAAAAATACAATTTTATGTCTGGGAACAAACTATGTTTTTCTGCAGTAGCCTGCTGGTAACAAAGTGCCCGAGGATGCAATTTAAAAAAAGACTCTAAGTTGCTAAGTTCTTTATTATGTGTAGACACAATCCTTGGTTCTGATTCATCACTTGAGTTAGGTGCCTTTTCTGTCCTTAAATGATCCATAGGTCATAAGTGATTTAAACAACAACAAAACAAACAAAAAACAATGCTTTAAAAATCATCAAGTACAAAAATAATAATTAATTAAAAATCAGTGAAAGGACGGCCTTCACGGACCTTCAGAAAGCCTGAAGAAACATTGGTCAAGACCACTTTAAAACTATTACAAGAAAACGTGGCTCTTTGGAAGCAAAATATAAAGAAATGAGGCGTAGCTCAAGACTTTTGGACACTATTGTATCTCTTCAGAAACTACAACAGGCCCACTGTTGCTAAAGGTCCTGAGACTGAGCCAGAGGTTGGAGAAAGGGTGATGGGAAGAAAAATGGAGCAAGGGTGACTGGCCATTGTAGAAATTATCTCCCTCTAACAGTCCCTGAGGCGTCTTCACCAGGGGGGAAATCCCCTGCACGTTACTCTTCTCTGAGGACTAAAACAAGCACAGGCTGAGAGGCTTAAGAAGAAGAAATACCAGCAGATTAAACGTGCGGACTTGCACCTTCTTATAAGTGACCAATGATTCCCCTAGTACACATCACAGTTAAATATCAATCACATACAGACACAAAAAAAGTGTCATTTAAATATGTGTTGATATCAAATATCATTTGTCCTCAAAAATGTGTTGTGCATGCAAGTGACTCCCATTACTAAAGGACAACCTGCTGTCATATATAGACTGAAGTGTGAAGAGTAGGAATACACGCGTATAACCACACAAGGCCACATATGACTTTCTTATCTCCTGCTGTTAAATGTTTGCTTTCTGGCTCTTGTCTCAGAGGGACAGGGAGGAAAAGTGTCCTGGTCTGCTATTGGATGAGACGGTCTCACTGCGCTGAATCTGCTGCTCTACCACTGGCTGCGCGTGAAAGCACAGAGGTCAATCGTGGCACTTTGTAGTGTGCGCCTGTTTTGACTGGCCCGCTCCAGAGCAGAGGGGCGCAAAACTTGGTATGAATTCAGAATACAATCCCTGTGTGAAGATTAGGTAAAACCACATGGGAAGAGCTCTACAACAATCTACATAATCTACAGTGAATGTTGCAACAGAGGAGATACTAACAGTTCTTTGTGTTTGGCTTCAGCCAGGATCTGATCGTTGGGTTTCAGAGAGTACCTGCAAATAATCAGAGGAGGAAAAAAATAATTACTTTCAAAGAAAACAGAAATAACAAGACTGTGGATGCTATTTATTTGAGTCAGGATTGTAAGAGCAGTAGGAAAGCTTCCAAATGTGCTGTTCACACATTTTTCCTGTGAAAATGTGATTTGTTTTCCTCTAACAACCTCTTAAATACTCTCAGTCCAACAACAACAAAAAAAACACAAGCAATAAAGCTAAACAAGGTATGGTTTCCTTAACGGTAGGTCACACAACGGTAGGCTTGGGATTAAAGTGCAGTTGTAGTTGTGCTTTTTTGTAAGTGGGACTGAATTAGAGCTACAGTCGGCTGGTTTAGCTATAATCCAGGAGTTTATGCAAGGGGTTAATGACTGGACGCTGAGCTGCCCTTTGTCCAGCTGTCTTGGTCAACTCAGAGAACACGGCTACTCTGAGCAGATTTCAGCTGATAGCTCCCACTACTTCAAAAAAATAAGTATGTCATGTCAATA
The DNA here is from genome assembly GCA_015052645.1 of Benitochromis conjunctus. Classification (NCBI taxonomy): domain Eukaryota; kingdom Metazoa; phylum Chordata; class Actinopteri; order Cichliformes; family Cichlidae; genus Benitochromis; species Benitochromis conjunctus. The sequence continues at coordinate 8,315 of VOQK01009869.1, read as the reverse complement.
CAATCCCTGGATTTCTACATCATAAGCAATAATCACAATTTCTATATGATCTTCAAACTCCCGAGTTTTTGGCGATTTAAATACACGTGATGATCAAACAGGGTGTGGTTTCTTTTCAGGATACATTAAAGCAGTGCATCTGCTGAACGTACAGCTCTGCTCACATGGATTATTAGACAGCTCTGCCACTTCCTGTGCTCTGCTTCCCTTTATCGTCCTTATCGTGCTCCTCCACTGATCAAATTACATCAGGGAATCTCTTTCCCCTCCAGCCTGTCACTGGCGTGACCTCGCTGATACCAAATGTCTCCTTTTCAATTGATCTTATGTGACTTGCAAAAAATAAAAAATAAATAAAAATCAGAGCACGTTACTCTTTTGCTTTTATAACATTGGGGTTAACATAGCAGCAATGTAGTATTATTTCGGAAGTAAACACCTCCTGATGAGTGCGTGTTTATATGTATGCACTATTTTATTACCACTCCCTACTGAACCAATCAAAGGGCAGGATTACAAGCACTCATGATTTTAATTCTTATACTTACTTGTCTAAGAAATCTTTGTCCACAACAGCACAAATGTCCAGCAAGGGGTTTCCCATCCCAAAGAGTGAATTAGCGCTGAAACATAAAGACACGAATCAGAGAGACATAAATAGGAAACATGCATGACTCATCAGAAGGCACTACGGAGTCCAGTCAGCCATGCATGTAACTGTGTTATGGCGTCACAACGTGGTAACATCAGGACAGCTGTACGCTCACAGTGTGCGTGTGCTGCTGCTGCTTGTGCAGTCTGCTCTTTTCCTGGGGCAAGCAACTGAAAGTAGAGCTTGACTATCACAACAAAACAGTTTTATGATGACAAAAAACCAAAACAAATAACAGAATTTCAGAGCACCACAGGAACCGCTACTCTATGTGTCAACACGTTGGGCACATCGGTTGCCAAATCCAGTCAGCGAGTTAGTCCACAGTTGTTTTACCTGTAAGCAAAAACTGAACTGTGCGTGCATTATAATCTACATGCTGCCACATGCTGGCAACACGTGCCCTTAGATCTCAGTTTTGGTGTCATTTTCACAGGTGCCTTTGACATGAACAGTTTTTTTTCTTTGTCAGTGCTTTTGGGAAACCCCTCCAGATGGAGCAAGTCTTTGAACACAGCTCTTGAGAGATGCCACCTCCACGTGAACACGTGGAACCATATTTGCCCATAAAGGCTCTCTGTCTACGCTCGCCCGAAGCAAAGACTTACAGTTAATACAAAACAGCAGCTTTTTCAAAAAAGCAGAGCAGGGAGACGCCAAGACTTGACGGTGACTTACGCTACCACGCGGGTTTCTGTCTCGGAAAACCATCCATCCCATATTTGCTGCATCGTTTCTACCGTCTCCTACAGCACATATATAATTTCCAATGTGCAGTCAGATGATTACTAGGCATGTGCAGACAATTACACTAAACCATGCCTGCCTTTAGATCAGCTCCCCTAATGTCAAATTGCTCTTACCTTGCAGCAGACATGGTGTTCCTCTTAGTGTGATCAGCTAGACACTGACAAACCTGTTGAGCGACCTAAAACCAGTTCAAGAGGAAGCTAAAGGATTCAAAAACTTGACAATTTCACCTCAGTGTGCTGGAAGATCGATTTACCCCTGCAACCACAGCTCCTCCTACTCGGGACTGGCGATTGGAGGCATGTGAAGGAGGAAGGGCCATGGCTGTGTGTCTCTGTGTGGTGATTGGCTTGTCTCGCAGACTCTAGGCTCAGTTCACTCACTCATTTGAAGCCAAATAACACCGTGAGAAGCGTGCTGATGATTGGGCTGCTGGAGTGCCACAATACGACAACAGGCAGGCTGCAGATGAGGTGAATTTAGTGATCAGCAGCAGAAATAGCAATCAGATTTCTTCAAAGGGGGGAGGTGATGGTGGAAGCACTACAGCATTGCAATACTGACCACCACGTGACTTGTTTCGCAATACTCGAGTGTTTTGGGAGCTGGTACGGGATGGTTCTTGCAAGCTTTCTGTGCAGCTGTGCAGAGTCCCAGACTAAGTCCCAGCATTGCTTCCTGCAGCCCAGGACGGGTGGTGCTCACGCTCGACCACAACCTAAAACCTGCTGCAGCTAGATGGGCTTGCTTCACCACAGAGGTGCCCAAACCCTGCAGGCTTTATCAGTCAACAGTTAGCTAAATGTCTGCTTGTCAAAGTGCAAAAAGATCAAAGGACTTTACACCCGCTGTTTTACGCTACGACCTGGTCCCCATTGAACTGCTTCAGAGGTCTCGAAAACATCCAAAATCAATGTCCAAACTCACGATTTGGTGCACATGCCACACACACACACACACACACACACACACATGGGGTAACAG
>VOQK01009852.1:9527-20551 GCA_015052645.1 Benitochromis conjunctus | reverse complement strand
TCTGTTACTACTGAATCTGACTCACGTGCACAGCATTTATTACTCAACCCAAACTGAAATAGGATCAATCAAAACGACCGCTTCAAAAATAATAATAATAATAATAATAATAATACCAGAGAATAATTAAATGTCAAACTGAGAGGAAGACTCGGAGTTTGGTGCGCTCTCTGCTCATTAACCTGTTTATTTTAAGACAGTTCACGCGCACACGTTAGAGAAAAGACCCACGGAGCGCGGAGAGACCGAGTGTGACCCCAGAAGAGCCTAGAAGCGTTTAAAACGCGACAGAAACCACGGGAGTGAGTGTGAGGGTCCCGCCGCCCTTCCTCATCCTCCTCCTCCAGGCTCACCTTGGAAGCGGTGTCCCAGGTACCGGCTCCGCAGCACCCACGGGTAGAAGCTGAGCGCGTCCCGGTGCTGCGGGCTGAAGAAGCTCTGCGGGGGGATCTGCAGCGGGTGCAGCGGAAGCCCGCCGGGGCCCTGCGCGTGTGTGCCGGGCTCCTGCAGCACCATGTCCGGGAACAAAGTCCTCCCGTTGCTCCCCTGGAAGCAGGAGCCGAACACTCCGGCGGCAGCAGCTGGGTGCAGGGAGTCCGGGAAGCGCAGCGCCGTGGGCCGGATGGGCTCCTCCCCGGAGCCGCCGCCGTGGCTGCTCCCGTCCTTCCCGACCAGAGACTCGATGGTGAAGCACTTCTTGTTTCCGCCGTGCTGGAACATCGTGAGCACCACTGCAGACCGAACGCTCAACTCTTCAACGACCCGCCGTCCAGTCAGTCCAGGTCCGCGGAAACGGGGAGCTCACACTCCCACTCCCCCCATGGTGACTCTCCGCTGTGCGTAAAAGCGCAAATCCGGACACTCCGCACCGGGAAGGGGCCGAAGTTTCCTCTCACCTGTGCCCGGGGCGGGCTCCGCTGTCGGGGTGACAATGCTCAGAGGTTCCGGGTGATCCTCTTGGCGCTACTCGGTCGCGTGTCCTCCTGCCTCGTGCCGCCGCGCGCTGTTGTGTGAACCGAGCCGGGAGCGTCTGTCAGTCAGGAGCCTCGGCACTGATACCTGCCCTCTCTGCCAGAGGTGTGCGCCGAGCATGCGCACAGGCAGCCGCCCCGACTGCCATTTTGTTGATGGAGAGGATGACGGTGAGGAGGAGGAGGAATGTTAAAGGTGATGATGATAATGACTGACAGTGATGAAGAGGATGATTAAGAGGAGGATGATGATGAGAGTGATGAGGTCATAGCAGAGATGATTAATATGAGCTGTCTAATTAAAAATCATCATCTGGTTATCTTCTAATGTTCGTTTAGTGAGATGGAAATGTGCTTAAAGACATTTATTTATCGTGTAAATGTGACGAACAGTTTGTTTTTTTAATTGACCCCTGCATGCGTGGGCGGATTAAGAGACCGTTTGTGCATCTTAATAATTGGTTTTAATTTTTGAAGGAAAGAAAGAGAAAAACTAAATAAATAAAGCAGAAAATGAGGAGCCGTGGAGCCGTTTTGTGCGTCTTTCGAATTATTTTTGTGTCTTTCTGTTTATGTAGTGACACAAACGAGGACACAAAACTAATTAAAAGAAAAAATGAGACAACATTTGGACTCTGAAGACTATTCGTGGCTCCTTTTAGCTGTTTCGTGCCTCTGTTTTGGTTTTTTATTTTGTGATGAGAAGGAAGAGAAATAACTCAAATTAGACTAAAACTGTTTCTATTAAGGGGCTTCAGGATGGGGGCCTGAATGTGTATGATGTGACAGTAATGTGAGTTTATCTATATCCTGCTGCATAAAAGCTAGTTTTTATACAATCTGAGAACAAATCAGGGGATTTGTTCTCAGATTGTATAAAAACTGATTTGTTGTCATATGTTTAGGTTTAGTTTCCTGAAATCCATAAAAAGAATTGAAATTTTCCCCAAACTTTGCTTTTTTTGTGCCGTAAGAACACCTTTGACACTAATTTCACGGTATTCTCTGCGGCCACGAACAAAGAGCTTCAGGTCCAAACTGTGAAGCGTGACTGTGGACCTCACTGCTCTGTGCTTTACTCACACACTGAAGTGTGTTCGCACACAGTCGGGCTCTGAACTTCAGTCATTACATTTTACTGTGAGGTGAGTCTCCAGGAAGTGAATAAAAGCCAGTGTGATGTCCTCTGAAGTGATGAAAACACAGCTCTCTGAGTGACACTTCAGTTGACATAGAACAAGACAATTGACCCTGGAGGTCAAAGGTCAGAGGAAAACTCCCTCTTTTATGTGTTTTGTCCTCAGCTGAAGGCAGCGAGACGTCCTCTGCTCTCGTGTTGTGACCGAGGCGATAAACACGTCCATCAAAATCAAAGTTCAGTGAAATCGAGGGATCTCTAACGCATCATCACCTTAATGCAGTGCATGATGGGACGTGTATGCTCATGAGCTGATTGGACATTTAATCAGCTGTTTTATTTTATGTAAATTAAACTATTCAAAGACAAAAATCACATGAATTAAAAAATTTAAGAAGAGAAATCGGAAAACAGTGCACAGCTCAAACAGGTTTTTCTCTTTTTTTCCTCTTATCATTCTTATGTTTATATAACTCCTTCACTGAGCTGCTGAGTTGAGCACATTTCCACCAGATTACATACACCTAATGGTTAATTTCTTTTCATGTAAACACTACAGAACCACAGTTAAATCACTGCACAGAGATCTGCTTTTTCCATTGTTAGTAACACCTGGAGGTACATTTTTATAAAGTAAATAAATGAAATGTTTGTTTTTCCTAATGATTCATAGCAATATAATCCTGATATGGTGCTGAGATTAATTTTGTAGTCATTTCTGCCTCTGATCAGGATTGTTCTGTTTCCACAGAGGTCCCATGAGAAAAAAAAACGCCTGGAAAATCGTATCAAGTGAAGATGACACCTGAGCCGTTGACTGTATGTGTAATGTAAAAAGCTTATTAAACAAGTATATATAACTTAGATCAGTGATTCCCAAAAATGTGGGCCATAGTAATATCAGTTTTAAATGACAAGTATCTCCAGTTATATATTTATATAAATGTATTTATTTATACAAAAAGTAAAAGGAGATGTGATATTATTAGCAATTTATAGCTAAGAGCCTGTGTTGTTTGTGTTTTTTAAATAAAAATTTCAAGGAAATCCGTCACTTTCTGTTGTATTTTCATTAGAATCTTAAATCATTAAACGATTTAAGATTCTGAATTTCTGTTTTTTAAGGGGCTGGATCACTACAAGAGTACAACAACTGATTGGCGTGTCCTGGTTTCTGATGGCGTAACAATTACTGAAGCAGCTACGTGCTGACACTAGATTTATAATTTTTTGTATGAATCTGTCGTAGCCACAGAAACTTCTCAATACCCTACGTTGTAACCTGACGTGTACCAATACAGGTATAAGCCGTGCTAACGACATTGGCCTTTTGCATGATTTACATTGTAGATTCAACACAGAAGCTAAATTCAGGCTTAAGCTCCCTCGGCTGTTAAAGAAACTAATGGTATATTTCAGATTAAGTTAGAGTGGACTTACTAAGTAAACTATTCTGCCAAAGTTACAGTTAGCTGGCTAAATGCCCCCATGTTAGCTGTAACAGTACAAAGTAAATGTTTCTCATCTTTGCTTTGCTTCAAACCAGATTTACTGATGGATAAAATAAGACTGTTATGTATAAGATGGGTGTCATGGATTCGGGCAATCTAGCAAACAAGCTTTTCCATTCAGATATTATTTTAATAGTGATGACAGCCAGCTAGCTAGCTGCTGTTTGTAACATTAGCTAATAAAGTAATGTGAAAGTGACGTGCTAGCTTACCGAATTAGCCTTGGGGCTTTAGCTAAATTAGCCATCGTCATCAGCTTAAACCTGTATTTTGCTTGGTAGATAGGTTACAGTTTGTCCATATTAGCAGGCAAGTTAATGTTGATTATAATTGGTTTTGTTTTTTTAACTGCATCTGGTTTGAGTGAATGTAAGAAAAATTATTGTCAGGTTTCATAAAATGGGCCTTGCTTGCTCATGTTATCATTAGTAGAATAAAATCTGAAGCCACATCAGGGTTTGTTCGTCATGTGTAGTTTGTGTTGTAATCTGTGTTGAGCCAGTTATTTGGGGACGTTAGAGATTAGTGGACTGTATTTCTAAGCAAATAGTAGCTAGCCAGTTAGTGTTAGCTGGTGTTACCTTCTCACAGAAATCAGTCCAAAGGTTGTTAGAGGTGACCGAGTGAGGCAGGAAGGTATAATTTTCAGGTTATTTTATAATATGTTCAGATAATGACAATAATATATTTGTAATACATTAAATGGTTTTATAAAGCAAGTCTATACTACTAGGCAGGTGCATATAAATCACCATGACATAGACCATTATTAACAAATCTCCTCAGTGCCGTTACTGGGGACAAACTCCTTTGGGTTAACATGCTTGATCCACTTCTGGCAAACATCCTAATACTCTGTACGCTCAGGGACCTTTGTGAAGTGGTCTCATACAGGCTTTTCTATTTCACATTCACTTTTATTCCAGAGTTTAACTTTGCCAATATTGAACACCACAGGTTCTCCCTGGTTTCCTGCTCATTACCATCAAAAGCAAATTAAAAGTACAGAAATGTTCATGCTTTGTGAAAACTTGAACTTAAGCATGTTGGGGGAGTCCATTACAGCGATGCCTACCTGTTACCTTCTTGTATATCACTGGGTTAATCTGTTTTAAAGGTAAAGCTTGATTTTCTTAATTCTATGAGAACAAATAATTTTTCTGTGGTTGATGGAAACATTCAGAACATTTCAAAATGTTTCTAAGCTACCTTTAATATATGAAGTATATCAGTTGTAATGAATAATTAGAGGGTTTGGAAGGTGTTTGATGATCATAATTAAGTTTTAACAGCTGAAAACATGAAATTTATGGCAAAAATATTGTTGCAGTTTTAAGGAGGAGGACTGATCTTGCTTTTTCCAAAGATAGAAGAAGAAAGGGGAACCTCTGTGTGTTTGAGTGCCTTGTGTCCTCAGCCTCGGACACCACTTGCACGCCGGGTTCAACCCACGCGGCCCGGACTCGGCCTTTCCTGTTCAGCTTTGGGACCTGGAGGACAAATGCCAGCCCATTCAGGAGCCTCTAATTGTGGCCCGGGAAGCTCCACAAAGCCCCCCTGCCTCCACCTTCAATGGGCTGCCCTGCAGAGGCCCGTGTGAACTGCAGAGCCCCTTTTTCCTCCCCATCCTGCCTCAGTATGGCAGCCTCTGCTTCCCCATGCTCCCCCCACCCGCTCCACATGTTAATTAATAGGCCTTACTGGCAGATTTGGATCCCGCTCGGCTTTGATTGAAGGCGGCCATTAGCATCTATTAATTTTGCCTCTGGCGTTTTATCGCCGGCTCTGAAAGAGGGAATTAAGTGGTGTGAGTCATTGTGAGGCTGAGTTAAAGTGTGATTATTGTCCCCGCAGCCTGGAGCCAGCTAACTGCTGCTAAGCCCTCTTGAAAGTGAAGGGGCGACTCCTCTCATTAGACCCCAACAAGGGAAAGATATTAACAGGAAATAACTGCAAATTTCTTTTTCTCCACTTCTAATCTCTGCTGTTCATAGCCCACATGAAAAGGACACTTAAAAAATGTAAAAGAGGGAAAGTGGAGCGCAAGCGACGTGGCCAAACAGCGACAGCGATGATACAGTTGTCCTGCTGATGCCTGTCACTTTCATCAGGTTTAATTGGGTGAGGAGGAGCAGCTGCAGGACGGTCAAACATGGCTGAGGTGGTTCTTAAGAAAGCCACAGTAGTCTGAAAAAGAAAACAACAAAAAAGTGTCTAACAAACTTCAGAGGACATAAACCAGAATTTTAGTTCAGACTAAATGCAACTGATGATAAATGAAAACAGTGGTGTGCAGCAGATTTTATAGGACCTGATTAAAACGTACCATTTTATGATTTTATAGTTCATGTTCTAGTTTTGTTCTTTTATATATGCTGACAGGCTTGTGCGTCTCGAATTATAAAGAATTATAAAGCACCATTATTTCTTTACTTACAGTCAAAATTAGTTGACCATGAAGAGTGGTGGAGGAATTTTTAAGAACCAACTACTATGAAGAGGCTTCACTTCACTTCCAATTGTTTTATTGGGAAGTTATATATAAAGTTTAAAAAATAAAAGTATTCTGCAGAAAAAAGTTCCCCATCAGTGTTATGTGATCAGTATTACTGCTGCAGATGTTTAAGGTTTAGCTCAGTAGATGTTTTCTCTGTATTATTATTATTATTATTATGTGGTCTTTAACTTATGATCACCTTGAGGCAACTGTTGTGGTTAAAACTGTAAATGTTCTATAAAATCGTGTGTTTGTAGTGGCTGTCCTTTTAATGAACAGGTTTAATGAACACAGAAACAGACACACAGCTTGATTTAAAAACTATGTTAAGATATATGAATAAAACAAAATCACAGCTGAATTAAAAGGTTTGAGTGTGTACGGGAAGTTTAAAAATCTTCCAGCAAAACAGCTGGTTAAACCTTCGGTAGTCATTCGACCAACAGATTTCTCATAGATACTAATCTGAAAGTGCTGGGTGAGCCTGCACCTCCTTTCCATTATAAACACTTTACTTGCTAACATGCTTAAGGAGTTCCCATTTGTCCCATTAGTTTCCCATCAAAGAGGTACACCTTCATAATACATATGTGCAAACAACGAGAAAAGCTGCTGCAGTAGCTTGTAGTTAAGTAGAGTTAAGCCTGCTTCAACAAGCAGTAGTCAACTGTAGCCACATGACAGCAGTAATTGAAGAATGGACGCAAACAGGCAAGAAGTTTTTAATAAGAGAATGCTGTTAGAGATGCAAAGAGTGAGACCATTTCACTTTGGTTTTGATTGATGTTTATTTTCAGTTTTCACTGGGCAAGCAGTGCTTGCCTTGCTTGCACTGACAGAACACCACTGATACAGTCTGGGGCCAGGACTAATTAAAGTTTTAAGGAAGAGATTTTTAAAACTCTTAGAGGACCAAATATTGGGTTAGGGTTAACCCAATTAAGGAAAATTATTTGGACAGTTTTTAAAATTTCAGAGAACTGACTGGTAAAAATGTTGGGGGAACAGAATTTTCATTTGAAATCTAATTAGTCCTTTAAGTATTTTATTTTATTTATTTATTTATTTATTTATTTTTTAAAGAGGACGAATTGGTTCAAATCTGAGTGGATACACCTGTAAATATTTTCCAACCAGATTAATATTATTTACCTGATTTTTGACATGGGCTTTTCTCACATGACAAGTAAATAAAACTGCCAAAAACAGTGTCGATGGATTAACTGTGGCTGTTGGGACTCATGTGAGAGCTGTTAAAATCTGTCTCTCATAATCTGATGTAGTTGTTTTCAGCTCTTAAGGCAGATGAAGGTGCCAAATATGTATTTTCATTGTTATATTTATTGTTACAACCTGTTTTACACTCTCTGTCTGCGCTAACTAACACTTCTTCTGTCTCCTCCCTTTTCTATAAAACTCCTCTTCACACACTTTGCCCTGGGCTTCAGGTGTTCCCAGGTGGCGGTAAGGTGTCATGGGAAACCTGTGACATGGCAGCAGAGTCTGTGACCCGTAGCTGACACACACAGGCACAGGTGTGTTTTCATCACTGCAGAGGACTTTACATGGACACATTTACTGTAGATGTACCTAAACAACCTTAAACCAAGCCTTCAGAATAAAATCTACCTCATTGGAACCTGTTGTTGCTCCCCAAAGACAGGGTGTCCATAATGTCAGCAAAACAAGCACACACACTTTCTTGTTGGCGGGGTGGGGGTGCTTTTGGGGGGTCGGCCTGCAGGTTTCAGGTTTTGTCTCAGTTCATCAAACAGCCACTGACACTCTGATCCCTTCACATCCGCTCAGCACTTCACGCTCTCTGCAGGTCAAAGGTCTCCATCTTCCTGGGCCTCAACATTAAAAGACAGACAGCAGGGCAGTCCCCAACCAATCACAGCGCAATGTCTTTCATGACCTGCATGATGTCATCAGGAAGACAGGGCCTTTCTAAACAAACAAACAAACAAAAAGTTAATGCATGAAGCAATGTCTGTGGCTCACCTGACTGCCCCCCAGAGGCAGATTAGTTGAAATATGAGTGGTCAGCTGGAGATCATTTTTTCCATCAGTGTTGCCAGTTTTGGTGGTTTTTAATTTTTTCCCTTTATCAAGGTGATTTTATGGATTGTTCAGACTGTTTTCTACTTGTTGTTGTTTAAAATCAGTATTAACAGTTTTGTTAAGGTTTAATTAATGTCTATAAATATTTATATCAGCGGTATTCTTAGCCCAACTTAGAACTTTTGGAGTTAACTCTAATCTGATATTCTCATAAATGTGTATGAAATGAAAATAAGAAAATTTCACAGATGTGTTCTTGATGTTTTCATAAATATATCAGGATCCATACCTGTGATGAGAGGATTTTCAGCCATGCAAGTTGCTCTTTTTAAGTTAGTTTGATTTCTGATTGACTCTGCACCATGTTGTGGATTTCTCACATGTGAGGACACCTTTTGTGTGGACTGTTGATCTCTCACCATCCCTCAGGTTGCTGTCCACCAATGCAGTCTCAGGGTTAGGCTGTAACTAGATCATTATTGGCATTTTATGACAGAAAGCATGTGAGAGACTTGATTTGAAAGGAGACCTTCTAGTTTCTGAATCTTTTAGCTTGTGGCTGAAACCAAACCCTAACCCTAGTGGACACTGGCTGATGTCTGCTGGTTGACTTGTACTGCAGCGCTTTATTGACCTGCTCTCCAAGATGATACATGGCTTCAGGATTTAGGATTTCTTACAGCCCCGATCACTGAATTCTTACTCGCAAGAAAAAATGAAAGGTAGGAAATCGCTACCTTATCATGGTGGAGGGGTTTGTGTGTCCCAGGGATCCCAGGGGCTATGATGTCTGAGGGCTTCTGCCCCCTGGTAGGGTCTCCCATGGCAAATTGGTCCTGGGTGAGGGACCAGACAAAGAGCGATTCAGAAGACCCCTATGAGAAGACCACCAAGGGAACAGTTCACGCTGCCCGGGATAGGGTTACCAGGGCCCCGCCCTGGAACCAGGCCAGGGGACCGATCCCCAGCTACCAAGACTGGCAACTGGGACATGGAATGTCACCTCTCTGGTGGGGAAGGAGCCTGAGTTAGTGCATGAGGTTGAGAGGTACCGGCAAGATATAGTCGGGCTCACCTCAGTGCACAGCTTGGGCTCTGGAACCAGTCTCCATGAGAGGGGCTGGACTCTGTCTCAGTCTGGAGTTACCCCTGGTCAGAGGCAGCAGGCTGGGGTGGATATCTTAGTATCCCCTCGGCTTGCTGCATGTACGTCGGGGTTTCTCCCAGTGGACTGGAGTGTTTGTTCCCTGCGCCTTCGGGTCAGGGAATGGGTTCTGACTGTCGTCTGCACTTATGGCGGTTCAGAGTATCCAGCCTTCTTGGAGTCCCTCGGTGGGGTGCTGGAGTGTGCTCCATCTGGGGACTCTGTTGTCCTACTGGGAGACGGCCTCCTGGATCTGAACCTGATCAGATCAGGGGCAGTACCTCTGGATTGGCAGACCAGGGTGGTAGTTCCCATCTTCAAGAAAGGGGACCGGAGGGTGTGTTCCAACTATAGGGGGATCACACTCCTCAGCCTCCCTGGGAAAGTCTATGCCAGGGTGCTGTACCAGTCTGTTGTGGTAAAGAGAGAGCTGAGTGTAAAAGCGAAGCTCTCAATTTACCGGTCGATCTATGTCCCTACCCGCACCTATGGTCACGAGCTGTGGGTAGTGACTGAAAGAACGAGATCGCGGATACATGTAGCGGAAATGGGCTTCCTCCGAAGGGTGGCTGGCCTCTCCCTTAGAGATAGGGTGAGAAGTTCGGCCATCCGGGAGGGGCTCAGAGTAGAGCCGCTGCTCCTTCACATCGACAGGAGCCAGTTGAGGTGGTTCAGGCATCTGACAAGGATGCCTCCTGTAAATTAATCATGTAAATTCCTGAAGTTTCAGTAACAGTTTCTTAAACCCAAAACTTTACTCAAATCTGCTTGTTATGAAGTTATTTCTTGTATAAAACACTTTCGGTAATGTGGCTTCACAAATAAAGAGAATGTGTTTCATCAAAATAAACTGAAGGATGTAGAGCTTATCAGAGTTCTCCATGCATATACCAGCATTTATAAAACAACGTGTTAAGAACACATAGGGTGAAGTCCTTGTGAATTCTCCTTCATGTCTTTCCTTAATCAAATATTCCATCAAAGAAGTAATTAGGAAAAGATGTTGGAAGAATTTAATTTGTTGTTTTGTTTTTTTAAGAATAAAGCAACAAACAAAAAGCAAAAGAAAACACTATGAAGAAACAAGATTTGCAAAAATGAAGGAAAGATATACCCTATGTTTGTATATAACATTGCTACAAATGTGATATCCAGATACAATTTTTAAGAAACACTGCAGGAACTATTTTTTAAACCCATAGCTAAGGTGTCTCCAAGCGCAACTCCGGTTTACAGTTAAATACAGCTCCTATTTGTGAACCATATTTCTTGGATTATTCTCATGATTTAAATATTTAAACATCCTGAAAGCAAGCAAGGGCCTCTCAGTTCAGAATATGAATAAAACTGCTTAGTATATGGTCATCTGCTGGGCTTTAATTTAATGTTCGCATTAGCTCCTAGTGACATCAGCTAGTATTGTTAATCTTTAATAAAAGGTTTTTGGAGAGCCTGTGGTGGTGATCACATTCACGGGTTAAATTCCAGTGGTTGATTTCTGCCGCCCCCTCATGGTCACAGATCAGCATTACACCACTGGATCTTTATCATTTAGTGACAATTTTCTGCTCAGTCTCCTTGTTCTGAATGTCTTTTTTGTTATTTTTAAATGTAGACTGAAGAATTTTAGATTAAATTCCTCACTAAATTATACGTAAGATTCCTGTTACCCATTGAAATTTAGCTTCCCCCCCCCCCC
>VOQK01009849.1:2408-12861 GCA_015052645.1 Benitochromis conjunctus | reverse complement strand
AGCCACCCCGCCCCCCTATAAGTTGAAGTAATAGTTTTGTGTAACTTTATCAGTCTCTAACATTGCTGTGGAGGAATTTTGTCCCACTCTACTTTACATTGGCAATCTTTTATGCACAGCTCGAGACTAGAGTTTGATCCATTTCAGAACCTTGACTCTTTTCTTTTTCAGCCATTCTGTTGGAAATTTCCTGCTGTTCTTGGGATCACTGTCCTGCTGCATGACCCAATTTAAGCCGAGCTTTAGCCGTCAGACAGATGGCCTCACATTTGACTCTTAAATACTTTGGTATACAGAGGAGTTCATGGCTAACTCAATGACTGGAAAGTGCCCAGGTCCTGTGGCTGATAACAAGCCCTCATAAAGCCCAATGCTTGACAGTTGGTATAATGTGTTTATGCTGATATGTTAGGTTTTTGCCAAACGTGGCACTGTGCATTATGGCAGAACTTCTCCCCTTTGGTCTCATCGGACCAAAGGACATTTCTATGCATTTACTAATACGTGCGTGAAAAAGTTCTTACCCTGAGCAAAAAGTGACTTTACACGCAAAACTGCCATCAGATTTTTGACAAGTGAGCAACATCCAATTTTGCTCTTGCAGCCATGGCTATGTAATTAAACTCATTCTAAAATAACAGGCTTGTGTTTGCTGGCTGCAGACTACAAAGAATCTGCATCATTTTAAAGACTTGTGTTCAAATTTCCTAAAACAAAAAAACAAAACCCCAGCATCCCTTCATTTGTCTGAGGCACTTTTAAATGTAATTGTAAAGTGCAAATAAATCCAGGTACAAACATATTGATAAACACCAGATCTGAGTGTGAGATGTCTGTGTGCATGATTTATGGACAGACTTGTGCGTACACACATGAGTAAATAAGTTTTATCCAGAAGTCTTGTGGTTTTCTTCAAAATGCAACTTTACAAACCTAAACTATTCTGCCATGTTTGTTTTAGACAGAAGAGCTTTCTCCTCATAATCTTTCCAAAGAAGTCATACCTGTTCAGGCTTTTTCTAATTGTACTGTCACCAACTTTAACATTGAACATGCCAAATGAGCCCTGTGGAAATCCACTCCTGGGAAGATTGTAGCTCTGTGTTAACACACCATCAAACTCTCAAAGCCTCTGCTTTTATGGAGAAACATTTAAATAAGCACATTTGATTGGCAGCAACTGGCTGCTGCTTTGTAGTAATGTTCTAATTTAATGCTCAGTAGTTGATGTTAAATGCATAACAAAATTACACAAAATTAAAATAAAACATGAGGATTTTTGTCACTGTAAAACAAACAAAGGATAAATTATAAATGCCTAACTGTTAATTGCAATATTATTAAAATTTATAAACCAAGCATTTGATCTCTTTCATGCACTGAGTTCAATTCAACAGTCTTAAAAGAGCTTAAAAGAGCGACACTGAGGTTGTTAATTAGTGTGTTGTTTTGGTTTTCATGTTGAGCTCCATGATTTAGGCCACCTGTGGTTTGCAGGGGAGATGGAGCTCTCTTTAATTTAGTGTTGATATAGACTGCATTCTCTTTCTCTTTCAAAGCCCAGCCTACTGCTGAGCTTTTTATTTTTCACGCTTCACCTTGCTCCATCCTGAGGCCATGAAAATGGCTGCTTGTGGATGGGGAATTGCAAGACACTTTGAGTGTTGTGGATATGACACTACAGAAAGCCACAGGCTCAGCAGGGGTTGGCGTTCGTGATGGTCTTGGCATCTGTCATATTTGTCTGTTTTTAGTTTGTTGTGTGATGACTTCTGACAAACCCCACTCTATGTGTTTGCAAAAACTTTTATTTTTCTTTAGTTTCTAACTAACATTTTTAATATCCAATCAAAATTTTTGCAATTAAGTGTTTTTGTTTGTCTGACAGCTGTTGCACTCACATATACTCATATAAAACAACAACAAAGCCACACTTGTTAATTCTATGCTAGAAATAATCAGGTCTTCCATGACAACACATGACTCTGTGTTCATGTGTGTGTGTGTGTTGTATTTTACTTCTTTGTATAGTTTTACTTTGCTGTGTCCATGACAATTAGGCCACTGTAAACCTACACGGTTTTATGTTTTCATCTTCTGTGTTCAGCACATTGTTTTTAAGTATAATGAAATCTACCATATGAAGAAAGTTTGCCACATTACAGCGTGTCATTATTTAACCCATACTAGGTGCTGCTAATCAAATGTACTTAACTCATCTTCAGCACGTCTATAAAAGCAGAGGTTTTCAGTAGTTTGCTGTCCGTTAGTTTGGGAAGGGTTGGAAGGGCATTTCCAAACAATGTGAACAATGACATTATTCACATGTGAAAAACATTCAAGAAAGCTGCCACGCTTCCCAGGAGTGAACATCATAGTAATATTTTACAGATATTTCTACAGGGTTCTGCAACAGAACAACGATCCCAAGCACAGCAGCACATCTACAACAGAACGGCTGAAAAAGAAAAGAATCGTGGTCCTCTGTGTCCCAGTCAAAGTCCAGACCTCAACCTTAAGGGAGCGGTGAAGAAATGAACACCTGCAAAGAGTGGGCCTAAGTTCCTCCACAATGACGTGAGAGACTGAAAAGTCATACAGAAAATTATTATTATTATTGACTCATGCAGTGTGTGTAGTTTTGCACACGCTGGTTCTGAATTTTGGCTTTGAGCATAAATAATGACACGGTATAAAATGTCATGTGTAATTGTTCATCTGAGGTTGTATTTACCTCATTCTGAGACACTGTAGGGATCAGAGTTTATTTGATAGTAAAATCTTAGAATTCAAAGACATAGTGCTTTCTTTTTACTGTGATTGTACACACACCGTAGATGTGCTTCAAATAAACTAATAATAATTTAATTTTCATCTTCGGGTTGACGAGGCCAATTTCTTCTGTCACTGTGCGTGCTTCTTTCTACATACGTGACTCGTTAACCTCAGTGGTAACAAAGCACATGGTAAAAGAAAAAACATGAATTGGCCGTCCATAATGTGGAACGCCTCTTACCTCAGACCCGCTGCCTCTCATAATGTGTTCAGGAATGTCGTAAATCTGACTTTCCATCTCCACTTTTTGCTCGCCGTTACCCATGACTTTGACCAGAAGCACTCGGAAGTTTGATCCGCCAAGGTCGAGGGCCAGGAATTCTCCTTGTTCTTTCAACACAAGAATAAACACAGCGTTACATACAGAACAACACTCGCAATCAACCCGAATATTCCTGTTATACCAAAAACATACATGTTAAAAAGTGCTTTAATTTCCCACTATATTATTATTCTGTATTATTAATAGTATGTTTGGCACTGATAACAAGGTTGTAATGCAATAATCTTTTTATAATCTATTGTTCAGTCAGAAAAGAACTCCAGGAACCTTAAATGATGTTTTCTCATTGCACTGCCTACACATTCAATTTTAATTTGTTGTTTTTTTCTTGAAAAGTGAATAATTAATTTTCTGTAAAACAGTTACATCATTTATCATTGCAGCTGTAATTAAAAACAGGCTCATCAATAATGTCAACCCTTGTGTTCTTGATGCATTAGATAAAAAAATATACATATATTTTTTAATTACTGGTGGTTGCCAGTGTTACTCCTCAGCCTTGTAGTAGATACTCTTATGGTTAAATGTAATTTTATATATTTATGCCCTTAGATGAACCTGCCTTGAAAAAGAAACTCCCTCATGTCAGGCTGTGTTTATGATTAGATAAAAACCTGTTACACTGATATACTCCCTAAAGAAAGAACTATCTAAACAGATTTTTGTTTGAGATGAGAACATCGTGCCCCACGACAAAACCCCCTTTTCAAGGAACACATTTTCACTGGACACGTCATTTATACCAACTCTTTACAGCCTCGTATGAACAGCATCCTGTACATGAAACGGGTATTACCTGTTCCGTCAGGAGTGGAGCGCACAAACGTGGGCAGCATCTTGACAGCAGCTGTGGCGTTGGTGTCTCTACACAGGCCTTTGTCCATCTCGCGACGAAATCGTAGTGACACGTCCATCAAAGTCTTATCTGACAGCTGGAGGTTGTGAAGGTATGTGTCCACCTAGATAAATAAATAAGTAATTAATTAAGTTATTATTTCCTTCAGCAATAGATTAGTCTGCATCAGAAAATATAACATGCATTACAGCCTTCATTGGCAGGGTTCAAGGGGATAATTGCAGTAGTTTAACTTTACGCTGACTTAATCCCTGAGATATGAAAATATAAGAAAAAGAAGTGCAATTTGAACATGTCTCTGTTTTTCTTCATGATAAAGTACTGCTGCTGCATTAAATGAAAGAAATCTGCCACCAGAACTAATACTGGGCTTAAAATAGAAGAAATTTGCCCACACCATCCTGTAGTTATAAAGCAGAATGTTTTTGTTAATTCGCAGAAAATGTCACGTTGTAATTGTTTATTTTACTGTGGACACACAAAATAAAATGAGAAACTTCTATATTAGTAAAAAAAAATGGAGCTTTTCAGTCATTTAACGTCCTCTCCTATTACTTTATTACTTTGGTGTAGCATGTCCATGGGGAGGTCTTTATCAGTGGGACGAACAGTGAAAATGATGAAAACAGCTAAAAGTCCAAAATCCTTTACATTTTCCAAAAGCATCCAGATTCACACCTCTCACTTTGATGCTCCCTGGCACCAAACAAGACAGTTTTGTTAAAAATAGATTCTCTTTTTTCAGTGTGAGGGGCTTACTCAGTATTATCCATCTCCTCTCAGACTCTTCAGGCCCACAGGTATTAGTTTTCCTGAAGTGTGGAAACAGCTTTTAAAATGGAGATATTTATTCTATACTTTGAAGGGATTTGTGAAGGGTGAAACATCATAACGTCTTTAGGCTCAGATATTATACAAAGCTTCAGTCTCTATTCTGACATGTTCAATGTTGGTAAAGGCAGAGGTACCTTCTTTAACCTCTTATTTGCATTTGCTATTGAGAGCCTTTCATTAGCCTTTCACTAAACTCTCTTTATTGGCTTCAAGAGAGGATCAACAACAGGTGTTATTCAGAGCTTTTAATTTCACATGTCTCTTTATCTTATCACCCATCCTCTCTGTCAACTTTAATTTTCTCTCCAACTGGTACACCACAGGCAGACGTCACTATTCCAATAATAAAATCGACAGTTCTTTGAACTCCTCAATACACGCAAATTATCTTGAAAATTGTCTTTACTTCCTTCGAAAGTGAAAAAAGACACACGTGTTAGGTTGACCAGTGATTCTAAACTGGCAGTAGGGATCAATGTGAGCGTGAATGGTTGTCTATGCCGCCCTGCGGCGGCGACCTGTGCAGGGGGAACCCTATACCTCCCCACCCCACCTTTGACAGCTGGGATGGGCTCTAGCAGCTTGTAGACAGAGCTTCCTATCCTTCTCAAGAGGAGAGCTGCACATCTCATACAAGTCACGAGCTATCAGGAGTCATTATCTTGCGCCTAGAACATTTCTGAACCATGATCGCGACTGTCCCGTCCTCCACAGTATAACTGTATGTGTTCTTCAGAGGCCTTGTACTGTTTCCTTTTGTGAAATGTGACAGAACCGTTACATCAGCTAGCTATGCTTTTTTTTGGCTTTTTTTTTGCAAGGTGCTTGCAATGATTTATGAAAACAGGTTTTTACTTTGTCATTAAGAGTTCAAGAAGTCAAAGGGATGTGATTTTATACTTCATTTATTCATTTAAAATGAAATTCAGAAAGAGAAGGGGTCTGAATAATTCCCAAACCAACTTTAAATGTTCCCCTCAGCAGCAGTATCTGACAGACCAGTTCACATTTCATAATTATAAGCTGAGTGTAAGTAAGAAGCCTCACAGCAAGAGAAGCTGTTAAAGGTTTCGTAGATGAATGCTAGCGTCTATGAACAAGGAAAATCATCAACTCATACAATTCCCCGTTTCAATGACAGCAATGAACGGAGTGCAACAATAGGAGAAAACAGCAGAACAAAAAGGCCAAATGAGTTCCTTTCAACCATTAATCAAAAAGAATCAGCGCAAAAGGTCCAAGGGCAATACTACCACGTAGGACAAATGCTGTAATTTCGTTTTTGGCTATTTCAACAGATTGCATAAGATTACCACCAGAAACACTGAATAAGAAGTCAAACAGTAGGTCATGAAATGAAAAACCAGTGAAAATATTATTCAAAATGGAATACAAAAGGAATTACACTGTCTGAAATGGCAGTAAATTCAAGTTTTATTAAGCTATTATTTAGCAGTAATTATCAGGCAAGTGCCTTTCACCCATACAGTTTATGAATGCAGCTTTTACATAAGCTGATCACTAAGCACCCATCTTTCACATACAGTCTCATGGCCAAAGTAAAGATTATATCTATTAGTATGCAAGAGCTAGCCTAAAAAGAAGGCTCTGCCATGTAAATGTTTCAGTCCAGTGACTCGCAGGCTTTTAATTTGAAGCAGTCACAGGAAGTGTTTGTACTGGGGTTGCTGGGTTGATGATCATCCCCGTGTTTTCACGAAAGATGACGTGTGTGAACAGTGAGCCTCTAGGCATCGTGGAAAGGACAAGTTGTGCAGAAGACTGTAGCTATCTCCCTGATCTCACTCAAGACAGATTTTCCCATCTCTACCGTGTTAACAGCATAACACAGTCACTTCACCAAAGCATGTCACTAACCTATAAGACAGAATGGGTTCGAATTAAGGGCTTTTATAGCCTGTGTCAATAATAATAAATAAAAATTTCTGCAATCAAAATGTTTTTTAAAAAAAAGGTAAAATATTTTTGAAAATATTATGTATAATGACAATGATATTACTGTTAAATTGTATTTTATGGTGTGATGTCATTAAGTAACCTGTCCCAAGCCTGAATAAATAGAGGGTTGCATCAGGAAGGGCCTCCAGCATAAAAACCGCGCCAAATCAAACATCTGCGCACATCCGCTGTGGCCATCCCTTGGGAAATAAGGAAGCAGATGTAAATACCATGTCATCAAGTAAACTTCCTAGATGATTTTTTTCCCCATGGATCCATTTTCTTACACTTATCCAAATCAGGTTTTCAGGGGGCTGGAGCCAAGCCGGGATACCTTAAGAGAACCCACCCACACACTGGGAGCACATGCAGAATCCAAGCACCAAGGGGGGACTCAGACCTAAGGTGTTCTTGCTATGGTGCAACAGTGCTGGGTCTGTTTTATTATACCTACTTTGAAAGGAGGAGTTTTAAGTGTTTGTTTTGTTTTGGGCACAGTGCAAGTTTCTCGGATAAAATCTAAAGCTTTGTGCAGCAATGATGGCATTTTCCTGTTATAACGGAACCATCAAGAACACGAAATACTGTCAAGTCGTAGCAGTTAAAACACAGGTTTATTGATGATATGGGAGGGTGCTATAAGTATGTCCTGACTGAGCTTAATGGGACACAATTGACAGGAGCGACTAAAGTTTTTAACCTTACTGTGCTTTTACTTCCCTGAACAGTAAAAATGTCTGTGTCCTCCACACTTTACCGTTTCTTCCATGAAAAGGGCGTTAACGATTTCCCCATACAGAGAGTAAGAAAGGGATACACACACGCACACTCACGCACGCACACACACACACACACTGCATTGACGAAACCTGATATGACATTACCTTCTCTATACATGCGTAATACGCTTTATAGAGTCCTGTTCCTCAATGCACTGCTCTAACCGCCTCTACTGTGAGCAAAGAAGTGGCGTTAATGAAGTTAACGGCAGATTTTTGGCCAAAGAGGAAGAAGTAATAACACGCAAACAATACATGCTAACAGCCTAGCGACCTGTTTGGCCCCGGTTTCACGTCCTCCCTGAGACGTATCAAGTTCAAAAGTCACGTCACCATACTGTAGATAGCCACCAAAGCAAAACTAGTGGAGTGTTGAACGTCAGTACTCACTTTATCTGCTTGGTCATCATGGAGTTCCGCGCTGTAATTATCCAGAGGGTTCAAGGTTGACATCTTTAGTCAGGGATGTGTGGCAAATTCACGTCCTGCCCGTCCTCCCACTCTACCGATTTACTGAGAAAGTATATACAAAGACAGCTTCCTTAAATAATAAACACACAACCGTGCTACTTTCAACCGAGGCTCGTCTTAAATTCGTAAGTTAAACTCGTCTTTAAAAACAGAGTCGAGCAAAAAAAAAAGTCTAGTGAAACTTCCAGCTTCCTGGACCTGGTAGTGTGGTGACGTCAGACGTCAGAAAAAGGGCGCCGATTGGCTGCAGTGATGTCGCGGCGACATCACTTTTCCTCAAAACATTATAGAACAGCAGTGCTGTGGTACTACAAGTTTTGAAATCGAAGTGATACAAAGTAAATACAGGGCCAGTATTACACACACCAGTATCGATACTGTTACTTTTAAGACAACTGATGTAGGGCAGTGTGTTATGATTTATCAGACGAATCATCATCAGTTTCCAAATTCATAACACAATTTAATGACCACTGAATCACTACGATTTTTTACTTTCGACAATACTTAACACAATAACACACCGTTCAGCTTTTCATGTGTTTGTGTTTCATGTGTGTGAAAGTGGAATTTAAACGTTCTTGTCTGTAAAGCACTTTGGGTCAACTTCTGTTGTTTAAATACGCTATAAATATAATACATGTAACAGTCAACACAGAAAGGTTCAGACATTTTTTTTATAATGCATGTTTCAGGTGTATTTTTTCATTTGCATTAAATAATAATTGAGTTAACACAATTCAGTGAGCTACACACTGAACTTAGAGGATGGAGACAATATATCGATCCTATTGGGCTAGTTTCGATCTGATACCAAAACAAGTGTTTGAATCGATACTATCAATATTTGCTTCGATCCGCCCGTTTCTACAGTACAGAGATGTTTCAGGAACGGACCAAACAGTAGGACACAATGGCTGTGTCCCAATTCAGGGGCTGCATTCTTCGGAGGACCCGGCTTTCGCGGTCACGTGTGCAGGGTCCTCCGAAGGATGCAGCCCCTGAATTTGGACACAGCTAATGTCTCAGTGGTTTGTAGTTACTCTGCAGGTTGGGATTTTTATACAAGGTATGACAGTGTATAAAAGTCACTTTAAGCAGGTTCGAAATTTTATCCAGTACCTTAATAATAAACAACTCAAACAAGGAAATAAACACACATTTTCAAAGATGCTAATCCAAATTTCTCTCATCCTTTATTGAATGAACAGTTGTAAACAGTATTGGTGTATGTATGCCCATATTTGATAGCATCGCAGGCCACCTCTTCTGATGAAATAAACAGTGATCCTGTATCATGTGAAAATCTATTTATAGAATGATCTCAAAAGTTAAGTTTGGTCACGTATGTTACCAAGGATATGACCAGAGGGATTTGATTGA
The DNA here is from genome assembly GCA_015052645.1 of Benitochromis conjunctus. Lineage (NCBI taxonomy): Eukaryota > Metazoa > Chordata > Actinopteri > Cichliformes > Cichlidae > Benitochromis > Benitochromis conjunctus. The sequence continues at coordinate 3,461 of VOQK01009849.1, read as the reverse complement.
AGGGCATGGATCAAATGGAAAGACGTGTGGGCAGACGTGTGGTTCCTGTCTTTAAACAATGTTACCACTAGCAAGAGTGTATCTGAAGGGAAGAAGTTCCTGTGCTCTCCAGTAAAATGATGAAACAATATCTTACACAGAACTATCACCATGCAAATCTAACTCACATTAACCCAATTTGACACATAGAAAGCCTCATATCTCACATCTGGCTTTTTTCACTTACTCAACCTTGAGTAAGTGAAAAAAGCCAAAACTCAGCACAGATCAGCACCAAAAACTATTGCGCATACAAATTAATTCATTAAGCGCAGTTAGATTGAAGAACATCCATCCATCCATCCATCCATCCATTCGCTTCCACTTATCCTTTTCAGGGTTGCGTGGGGTGCTGGAGCCTATCCCAGCTGTCTTAGGGCGAGAGGCAGGGTACACCCTGGACAGGTCGCCAGTCTTCTGCAAGGCTAACACAATTTTTTCTTAATACCACCCAAAGATCAGGTAGAAGACACACATGATAAATGGCCTCGGGACAGATTCAACCCTGAGCCTCTGCATTAACTTTACAGCATGTGGACTGCCTGCTCTACCCAGTAAGCTAGTAAGCCCCCAAATATGATATTTGTCTACTTACATTTACTAAACTTCAGGCAAAAATCAAACATCTGTTTCTGTGCTCAAAGTTAGCCCCGTACACAAAGCAAGTAGAAGTGACAAAAGCCTCCAATATGACGCCTATACACTGACAAATGAGCAAGTGGTTCAGACTATGAATTTCTAAAAAAATATATATATATATTTAGACCTTCCATACACAAGTGGTGCTCGTTCAATCCTACACAAACAGAGCACCAATTGTAACTGCAGTGAAAGCAGAAACGAACCACCACCATGGCCTATGTAGTTTGTGAAAAGCAGTGTACACACAGATGTTTCAGTACAACACAGGGCAGCCTGATTATGCTGAGGTTGGGTAGTGCTCTTTATCCTGCATGCCTCATTATCATTCCATGAAGGAGAACATCTGGATGTACTGTCCTTTGTTTTACTCTT
>VOQK01009848.1:0-10564 GCA_015052645.1 Benitochromis conjunctus | reverse complement strand
AGGGGTAGCCATCTACTGTGACTGGTTGGGGGAATGAGGGTAAGAGAAGAAGAAAAAGAAGGTGTGATCAGTACAAAGTAAACTACACACTATTAAGCATTAGTAAGGTATTCGTTAATACTTAGTTAATCATTTTTAAAGTATTACATATTAGTATGTGATTTCTCAACATATAGGTAAAAATGATATATAAATTCACACAGTATATTATTGTTTACAGTATATAATTTCTAAATAAAGTATGAAATTTAAGTTAATTGGGAGCTGTTAATGGTCCATAGTATCATTTAGAAAGTAAATAAATAACATTGGATTGGATACAGATTATGAACTGAGCTTGTTGTTTGTGACTGTGTTAACAGACGTTTTACAATTACTTATTTCATATTGTAAATTATGATTAATTCAGGTTGTTACTAGATTATACTTTACGAAGTACTTTGTGTGACCTCATCCAAAGTGTGCACCCTGTGTGACTTACAAAAAATATAGAAATGAAACTGAAAGGGCAGCAGGACCTTGAGACTCGGCTATCTTCCCATCAGAAAAAGGAAACAGACAAAACAGAAAGTTATACAAAACATACAAATATTTATTCCAGGAGGCAAACATAACTCACTTAACATTTTCAGAATACTGAAATGTAAGTAGGACCAGAGTCAGAGTTCGTAGGAGAGGTTAAGAGAAAAAGAGACACACTGAGCAGCTGGAGTCACAGAATATTTTAACTTGGGTATATTGAAACTTCTTCATTTACTACAATGACTACAATAGGTAACCGATGCACCAACCCTCTGAACCAACTCTGCTAAACTACAAGCACAATTCCTGCTTTACACTCAAATTCCAGTTTTAAAACAAACTTTTGTCAAAACAATACACACAATTCTTTGATTTGGCACAATTTTTATGAAGAAAATCTCTTGTTTTCACAAGAAACACACTGTCATTCAAAATTGTAAAGTCTCTTGCCCTACTTTGCATACTAACTCATCACATGGGTAAACACCTATCACACATAATTGAAATGAAGAAATCAGAGCTGCATAAAAGGGCAACAGGTGAGCTCTTCTGTTTTGGAGCAAGAGATGGCAACGTTGAGAGTAAGAGGAGGAGGACGGGGAGGATGAGGACGACAAAGGTCCAAGGAACATAATATCTGATGAGATCAAAGCCATTTTGGTTGACCAAAGGGACTTCTCATGAATTGTGCATCAACCATAATCTAGCAATGAGGGAGGCTGGGCAAAGAGTACAGCCAAATTTGGGAAACCACTGCCTTACTCAATGAGTACATTACTGTAGCACAGTATTGCTGGTGGACTGCTCTGTAGCCTGTGAAAATACTGTAAAGTATGTTTCAAGTATTTGGGAAATGTATTCCTACTTTGTATTCCTACACAGTAGGCCTTTTCACAGTATTTTGCAGTATACTGTTTGTATTGCAGAGCTGAAAGCATACCAACACTAGGTGGTCGGGAAGGTCTTCTCTCTTCTGAACAGGAGACTGAAATCATAAACATGGTTCTAGAAAATAACGCCATAACATTGCGGCAAATACAAAGAAAAAGAATAGAAGACAAGATATTTCAAAATATTGATAGGGTCAGCTTATCAACACTAGACCGTGTCTTGCACAGAAATAATCTGAGGATGAAGAAGGTCTACAGGGTGCCATTTGAATGCAATTCAGAAAGTGTCAAATAATTGCGATACAACTATGTGCAAGAAAGTCCTATACAATGCCACAATTGATGCATACTCTCAACACTGTATACATTACAGCATACATGTTTCAGTACTGTACAATAATCATATTGTGATTGTGATTCACAATAGTTACCACTCCACTCTGTATTACATATTATGTGTGTTTCAGAGAGTCCTTGAGCTAGAGGTGGCTGCAGTTGAACACCAGTTCATCTTCATTGATGAGGCTGGATTCAACCTCACAAAAAGACGAAGGCGGGGAAGGAATGTCATTGGCCAGCGTGCTATTGTTGAAGTCCCTGGCCAGCGTGGTGGAAATCAATGTGTGCAGCAATTTCCAACCATGGTGTCATCCATCACCATGTTACCCTTGGCCCCTACAACACTGCCCATCTGACCACATTCCTACACAACACACTCATTCCACCATATCAGACAGATGGCAGAGCAGCACCAGAGCAGCTCAGGTTTGTTTTCATTTGGGACAACGTAAATTCTGGTTCGTGACTGTTCCACCCTCGCTTTTTAGTTGTTTACCTCCCTCCATATTCTCCATTCCTCAATCCTTTTGAAGAATTTTTTTCTGCCTGGAGATGGAAAGTGCATGAAATCCACACACACATATATCTCTTCTCCAAGCTATGGAAGATGCATGTGGAGATATAGCAGTTGATGCTATTCAAGGCTGGATTCGCCGTGCTAAGCGATATTTCCCCCGCTGCTTGCACAGGGCAAACATTGCTTGTGATGTGGATGAGGTGCTGTGGCCAGACCGAAACAGAAGACAGGATGCAGCATAGTTGTTTTTTTGTTTTGTTTTGTTTTGACTGTAACTGTATTCAGTGCATTCTTCTGTTGTTTGTATATGTAGAACACTGTATGTGCAACTTTGTGTTGGTTGGGATGAACACTGTGTACATTGTTTTTGTGGGAAAATACAGTAAAATATATTTGGTACCATGTATCTGTGTGTTTTGTATACTAACATTCTGTAATCTTTTACTATGCACTTGTGTAGGCCTATGTACTGTCTGTAGTAAGTACAACACTAAACAAAAAAAAGGACAAACTTTGGACAAACCGCCCGAAATGCGTTGGCAGAGACATTTCAGGGATTTTGACTCAGTCTGCGCTCCAGATGGTTACCTGTTAATCGTGTTAGTCGTCAAGCTGCATTAACGTGTTAACATCGAGTAACCCCTCACACAGATTACGTAATCTGCGTTAACTCGTTAACGAGGATTTGCCAATTTTGACGCATTAATGCGGATCAGTTTGCGTTAACACGTTAACGCTGACAGCACTATTATATATATATATATGGGGCTCTCAACGTTAAAGCGTAAATACAGCGTTAACACGGTCATCGCAATTATTTTCATGCCAATTTTAACACGTTAATGCGGATCAGTTTGCATTAGCGTGTGAGCACTAATATATATATTTTATACATATGTGGTTATTAAACAAGACTAACTGGAACTGGAACCTCAAGTAAACTTGCACTCTGAGAATGAAGTCCTCTGTAGAGATAGGAAGATACCAAAACATTTTTAAGATATGATGGGACTTGATTATTCAAGACTTTGCACATGAGAAGAAGGGTTTAAAATTCAGTTTAAAGTTCACAGGCAGCCACTGAACTTCAAAATGAGAGCTCATAATGTTAGCTACTGTTGTATTTAACTTAACACTAGCAAGGTGCATCAGTTCGCACGTGTACATGTGTGCTGCAGGGACACAAATACCAGCCAATACCAAGCGTTATCCAAATAAAAGCAATGGCTTTGTGACGAATTTGTTTTCTCAATTAACCACATAGTAAGCAGTACTGTCATTTTAACTACATTAGAAATACTCCATGAGGTAGCAACACCACAAACATATTTCTGGTGTCAGTGCTAAGTGAAGCTACAGTTGCACATGTTGACCTGCTTTTAGAATAAGCCTCAAACGACACTTTGAACACTTGCTGTTTTTAAGTTTTAAACCCTGAAAATTGCCACTCAGCCATTACCTGTCACATTTCTTTTAGAAAGTAAGTTTTGCCATTTTTCTTTTACATCTGTTAATGTGTGTGATAAGTGACATCTAATGGCAGTGCTTTTGTTGCTTCCCAGCACTTTCTCTGTTTGCTTTTGCTCAACCTTATCCAGTTCACAACTCCTGACAGCATGCTCAAGGTGGACAAGGTCAATGCTCTCAAGTGAATCTAAACAACAATTTTAACTTTAAACTGTCCCCTCTGCGAATCCTGCAATGTCCGTCTGGCAGTCATCTTGTGCCCTGAGCCGCCAGTGTCTCTCTGACAGGTTCAGTAGCTGTCTGGCAGTGGGTCATGTCTGAACACATAGGGCGTATCTTGTCAGGAACCTGATGGCTCTACACTGGAGCTGCTTATCTCATAGGTAGCCTCACTGGTGGCACACTGGCAGGTGAAAGAGGAGTAACGGGAAGGAGAAAAAGGAAGGGATGGAGAGTCAATAGGGCATGGTAGTGTGCAATGGAGAAAGGGGGAGTAATATATATATATATACAGTACTGTGAGCATGTGGAGATAAAGGAGGGGAGAATGAGGACAGAACAAAGAAAAGCAAGGGCAGACTTTCAAAAGATTTCAAGGCTGGATGGAAAAATGTATCTTTAAGTATGCAAAATAAAGGGAGTAGAGATGTAAGAAAGAATAAAATGCACAGTAATACGATGGGGAAATGGGAAGGAAAGCACGAGTGCAGAAGCAGTGAAACTGGTGAAAGAAAGAATAAGGCAAAAGATATATTGCAATGAGAGTGATGCCACTTCTTTATGTAAAACAAGAAATCGATATCCTCAAACTAATAGCGAAATGTTGATGACTCTGAACAAACTTTTAAAAAGCATTGTGCGATGGAAGATCTTAACAGCGAGCGGAGACTGAACCCAGATAAGAAAACGGAGAAAGGACATGCTGATAAACCTCCTTTGGGTCCTCTGAGTGAAAGGACTGGTGGAAGAGGAGGAGGCAGCTGAACAAGCAAAGCAGAGGTGAAGACAGGTGAGCCACTTTAGCATTCAGACATCAGAGATACACGACTGATAAAGCGGAGAGATACAAATAGGTCAGATTTAACTGTTGCCACCAAGGCTGATGCTCATCTCACTTTTGTTCTCTCCATTCAGGGAGAAAATTGCACATCAACAGATGCAGAATAGCACCACCTTTACATTTTGATAAATACAGGTTATGTGTGTATGTGTAAAATGTCTGAACAGTGGATATACAGCAAATATATGTACAAATAAAGCATCAGAGAATGGAGGCCAAAACTATCAAAGCAAGCACTAAAACTTTTAAACTGGTTTGTGTACCGTGCGTGTGTGTGTGTGTGTGTGTCCATATAGCAGGCACACAGGCATAGACATCACAGCTGACCTTTTAAAGCCGGACGGTGTGACTTTAATATCTCACCTGCAAGTCTTCTTCCCTCCTCACTGTCCTCCTCATCTCTCCCCTCTTTTCTATAATAGAGGCAATTACCTCTCATCTTCTCATCTTATCTAGAACCTCCTCCTCCCATTCTCCTTTTTTCTCCCTTTCTCTGTCACTTTATTTTTCAGCAGTTGCCTTTTCTTCCACCACACCCCTTAACTGTCAAAAGCCTCCTTTTGTCTAAAAAATGAAGTCGATTTCCTTAAAAGCTGACAGGGAGGTTCTGATGGTGATTTGGCAGCGTGTCATTGCAACTAATGGCGTTTGGAGTTCCCAGCTTCATTGAACTACATTATAAAGTGTTTGATCTATATTCACCCTTCTTAGCACTCCTCTTCTTTTTTTCACCACAGAGATCTCTGACAGGCGTAGAAATGAGACGGAAGCCTCTAAGAGACTTTTCAATCTCTTCTGAAAGGAAATTGGAGCACAAGGGCGGGCAGGCTAGTGGGAATGGACAAAATCTCATATATTTCAGGAGTTTTCATAAGTTTTTTTTCATGACAGAATAGTAGTTTTAATATTTAAACTCCTCGATTGAGGTATTAAGGTTCTGGACTGCATTAAAGCGTTGACACAGCTTCCCTTGTGCGAGCGATAGTCGTCTTCAAAGCAGTGAATGCATTTAAACTTGAAACCTTTTCCTGTGTTGAAGTGGGGCTTTGGCTATAGCCAGGTATCTGATTATGGCGCTTCTTGTCACGAAAAAAAAAGAAAGCAGTTGTGGGCCTTGTGTTGTATCTGTATGCGCTAATTGTTAAGGCACTGTGTCAGCGAGCAATGGCGTAAACAGTAACAGAAGAATGTTTGATTGAGAGAGATAGAAAGAAGGGAAGAGGAGCTTTTCAAGCTTTTCACATGTGTTAACCTATCGTGGTGTAATGAGTGTGTGCCATCTGTTTCTCCACCTCTATTAAAAACTCCTTCAGCGAAACCACAATCACATTACGTACAAACACACTCTCCTGGTACCCGTAATTGCTGCGTGGGTAGCCACCTTTGACATCCTCAATCAGAGGACCTTCATGCTCACGCACACAGATGCATACCGCTCACAGAGACACCCAAGTCCTTAAATACACACCAGAAAGCACAGATAGAAAATTGCAAGTAATTTAATGAGAATAAGATCCATTTCATACAGTTCAAAATCTCTCCTCTGTAAGGTTGTGCAAAAAGTGGATGGTGCGAAAGCAATCATCGACAGTGTGTTTGGGGAGCTGTGAGTGTTGGATCGAGCTAATGAAGTTAAGAAAAGAGGTTTGAGGAAGTGTAGGCGGATGTCTTGCTAGCAATCTTAATAAACATCACATGCACTTTTAATTAACTACATTCTCATGTGACGACAAGGTACTAACAAGACCAACGACACTCAATCATGCCTGAGGAAATGTGTTTGAATCCGTGTGTGTCTGTCTGTGTGTGTGTGTGTGTATGTAAGTGGGTGAACATGTGGAGGTGTATGCGCCTGCCAGTGTGTGGACGTGTCCCTGCGTTGGTGCACAGCACCTCCCCCTCTTCATGCTCAGTGCCTGTGCGTTAAGAATTAGCGAAGACTCATAATTGCATGAAAACTAATTTCATCTCTGAAACCCCTATTTAATGGCAGTGATTTTATTGCCACATCCTCTGTGGCTATAAATTATGTGAATTACTGTTCTTTTCACTTATAAGTACATGCAAAAATTAAGCTTCTCAGTGGATAATAGATACAGTTTGAATAATGGTGTCTTGTAATGCGCCATAGACTATCTTCCATGCAAGAATAGACTGTGCGAAACAACTTTTAACAGCAGCTTATATATACTAAAGAAGAACCTGTTTTTTTTTATTATTATCTGTGATTACATTTTGGTGTTTATTTGAAAGTCTGATATTTGTGGCATCAGATCAAATCAAAGCTTCCACTGATCATAACACTGTGTAGAGGGTTAGAGGGCACAATAATAATTCCCAGAACAACAAGTCGTGATAAAGAATCCTTCACATATCATTCCCACTCATTATTACAGGAACTGCCAGCAGATCGAGTCTGGGGAATTGACTTTATCAGAGCGCACATTCGCAATTTAAACTTACCAATGACAAGAACAGATTTAAATAGAGCTGACATATAACAGTTGTTTTAACACTAGAACTGTTGATAATTATTTATTTGGCAGTTGTATTGCAGATATGTTTTTTTTTTTTAAACTGTCAGTACATAAGCCTGTAGGTGAGTTGGTAACTGTCAGAATTTTGTTCAAATACTGACTGTCATATCAGATTTAGAGTCAGTGCTGTAAATCTGGCTCTGATCTTGTCATTCTCTTGATTTAATTATTAGGAAAAAATAATGCACACTGCCTGATTAATTCTGTCAACACTCATCTCATTAGAGTTATGTATTGATAATGAGATTTTCAAGTTTCCTCCTTTCATCAGCTGCCCATCGCCATATTTGCTGCACACAGAAGCATCAGTGTTAATGCTGTCCCTGTTTAGAAAATCCAGCTTACCCAAAATGCAGGTCTGTTTGTTTGTTTGTCTGAAGAGGAATAAAGTTCTCAAGTTCTTTCCTCTCAGAAGAGTTTTGTTCGAGTGACATGTTGTTGGCAGAGATGCTGAGCCGCATTCGACTTGTTGTAACTTAATGTCTTGCCCCCTGCTGGCTGCCCGTGTGTGGGTGCGTGTGTGTGTGTTTCGGAGAAAGGGAAGATTCTTTTGAGTGTGAATGAAAGCCATGCAGAATAAAAAAAAACAGATTCACAAAGCCATGTCATATCAAAAATGTGATATGAATTATATAATTTGCGTAATATGAGTTGATATTTAGCATCTAAGCTCTGACATCATCACTCCATGCAAGAATACATCAGGCTAATCGCAGCGGATAATTAGTCACTCACATAGATTTTAAAATAATATAGTTTGCTTTGAGAAAACAGCCTCGTTTTATTAAATGTTATGTAGCATGACAAGATGATGCCCATTAGTACACGGATGAAAGCTTACTGGCAATAACTGGCAATAAGCATAATCTATAAAACAGGACTTTAGTAAGTAGCATTTAGGAAACTCTATCATGCTAGGCAGGCACATATGGAGTAGACAGTTAATAGATATACTTTAGGACAGGGGTCACCAACCTTTTTGACAGTGAGAGCTACTTCTTGGGTACTGCTTAATGTGAAGGGTTACCAGTTTGACACACACTTCTGAAATAACAAATTTCCTCAATTTAACTTTAATTATATGTTATCATTAATAATTAATGATATTCATCTATGTAAAGACACTGATTGTGTTAATTATTTTTCACCATAATTATAAAGAATGCAAGTAGGAAACAAGGTAGGAAACAGATAAATATCAATATGCATATATAGTGAGCTATTTTTAGAACAGGCCCGCGGGCACCATGTTGGTGACCCCTTCTTTATGACTTTTTTGAGAAAATGACTTGATTTTGTATAGTCAGTTGTGTTCAGGTAGAGTAGAAAATCGCCATATAAGAACCAGTCCATTTCCATTTACCATTGGCTTAGTGAGATATGCTAAAGGTGTGATTTTGAATGATTTGGGGGATGAACTAACTCAGGTATACCTGAGTGTGGCAGTAGCTACAGGTAACTTAAAGGTTGCAATCTAAATGCAGGGGTTGTATTTGTGGTTAATATTAGAAACTTTCTGCAACAGCATTTCGGTTTTCCAATGAAATAATTGATCACTACAGCTTCACGTATTTAACATTTAGGAACCTTTCAACACTATGTTCTCTCGTGGTGTATTTTCAGTTTCACTTGTAAGCAAGCATCATAGTTTTCTAACTTTTCAAAGCAAACAATCCCCACGTAAACAGTCATTCACAATATGTCAGTCCCAATACTGGTAGCTTGTGAAACATAGCTTTTATTCCCTTACCCATTCAAGAAACAAGTTGGTCCCAAGCCATTCATTTTGCTTGCGGCTGTTATGAATTAGACTTGTTTGTTGGTGCTACCATCTGATGTAGTGATACACAGGGGAGCTCTTTTAGCTTTCTAAAGGTAGCTAATGCAAATAATACAAGATTCTAGATAAACCTCCGGTAAGACAACCACATCACCACTTCTACCATCTTTGAAATGTATGGCAAAACAGAGATTACAGTAAAGGTGTTTTTGGAGAACTTGGAGACCTCCAGGCTATATACACAACACTCGCTATAATTTAGCATTTAGCCATAATACCTATACCTAATAAGGACTATAGGAGCTCAACAGATGTTGCAGCGGGGACATGGCATCTCTTTTTGAGTGTATAAGAATCTCAGGTGGGCTATTAAGACACCCTAAAAACAAGTTACAAAAAAAAAAAAGCGAACCCACTTTTATAGCTGTATATTCTGAGTAAAGAGTGTAACAGATCAGCTTTCAAGTCTCACATCAGTACGTCAGTGATGTCACTGTGGCACTGTTGCCTTATGTTATGACAGAATGATTAATTTGCTATGTGTAGAGAAAGGTTATTATCTCACATATATGCCACATTAATATTCATAGGATATAATTTCATAGCCAAATGAAGATTCACATTTAGACAAATCACCTGAACATAATTTGCAAGTGTTGCAAACTTGTGCTAGCAGCAGATGCCTTTTTTCTTCGCAGATTAATGTTCCCTTATTGAATGCAGTTATATGTTATACAGCAATAATTATCATCTTCTAGACCATAACTGTGAAACTGTGAAAGTGCGTTTATAAAAAGTAAACTTCCAATTTTCTTTTTTTCTCCCCATTTTACAATTGCATCAGGAGAAATAGACTCTGTCAGAACACCCGTAATTTAAAATACAATAAATCACTGAATTAAACTTATTAGTATCTCTGGTTGTGAGGGTGGCGATATTTGTTATTCAAATAGTCACGTACATACTAAGAAATAGTGACTTAATGTTTTTAAACCCATACGCTACCTTATAGAATTGATCGTGTTAGGAATGTGAGAAACATCACTGTGGTCTATGAAATTATGACAGCGGTTGAGGTAGCAGTTACTCTGGCAACAACAATCCTTCATGTTTTTAATAAAGTTATTTAAATTACACAGTACATGTTTCTAAAATTGTCTTGGAATAAGTGTGCTTTTAAGTTACTTAGGGTTTATTATTGGCTATCAAAGCAAGAGAACAATGAAAAACATTATTACTCCCTGCAAAGCACACATGCATATGAGCACGTTCCCACACAATCACAGTCTTTGAATTTGTCATATCTTACATCTAACTCTACAAGCATATTGTCATGGGAGAATGCTATATCAGAGTAAAATAGAAAAAGAAGAGAAACTTTGATTTAAAAAAAAAAAAAAAAGGTTTTAGTTTTTAAAAATAAGACCCAGAGTGTTTTTAAGACAGTGACAC
>VOQK01009844.1:50707-63570 GCA_015052645.1 Benitochromis conjunctus | reverse complement strand
TATTTCAGCGGGGCTGAGTTTGCTCTGAGACAAAGAGGGAGGGGGGAGTGAGGGGTGGGGTGGGTGGGGGGGGTATGCTTCTTTGTGTAATAAAGAACAATAGTGGTGAAATGATGGGGAGAAATGCCAGTATTTGCTGCTGGTTCCGGTGAACAACAGTTTTGGGGATCGATAGAGTGTGAAATGGGATTATAGCTAGTAATAGAGGTGAATTGGAGGAGAGAGGCCTGTGCACGTGTGTGTCCAGGGATCCAGACTGGATAGCAGCGCGCGCACGCGCACACACACACATGCACACAGTCACACAGACGCACGTACGAACGAGCGCACACACAAAAGTGCAATAATGATTTCATCATCTTTAGGCAGATGCACATCAGCAGCACAGAGGGGTGGTAATATCACATTTCTGTTTTGGTGGAAGTGTGGAAATAAGGATATAGTGTTTTTGTTTATGCTGTTTATTTCATTTGTTGTCACACGGCATCGCATTTATTTTGCATTATAACCAACCTTACAACACATCTTATTTAAGATGTAAGATGACTCTACTAGTCGGGTTTGAATATTTCAAAGATCCATCCCCGCCTGTGCTTCACATGCAGATGCCATGAAAACACCTACTTAAGCGCACACCACATGTGATTTTCCCGGAAAACAGATTATGGATACAATCGTCCCTTCGCTACATCTTTATGTGCCTTTTCTGAAATTGCTCGCGTGCACCGTACGTTCGAAATTGTGCAGAGCAATTTTCCGCATGTATCACACACGCCCTTGCTCTATTCCGAGAGCCATAAGTGACAGAGTGACAGTAAATTTGACACAAGCACCCATACGCCAAGTTTAGGGACTTTTTTTTCTATCCTTTTTAATCACTCCTTTCTTTCCAGTCTCTTCATCCTATCCTGACACAGTCTGATTGAATCCAGCTGCCTTCAGACACTTCAATCTAATCCATGTGACACCTCCCTGGTTTCCAACTCATTCTCTTTTCCTGCTTCTTTCCTTCTGTCTGGCCACAGAGACCTTTATATAATACCCATTACACCCAAACCACATTTATATACTAAACTGTAGAAAGCATATCAACAGCATTAGAGGTAAAAATGCTTTGTTAAAAACACCAAAAAATGGCATTTTATCTTGTTAATTGTCTAAATATCGACATCAAAAATGACTTTGGACTGCTACTGTGCTGATATTTCATTGATTTTTAATTTGCCAGCAGAATAATTCTGTTATTTTACCTAACAATTTACAGACGACTGGGTTATAAAAGGCTAATAAGTTCTGTAGAGTAATATAAAACATCTTAAATATGCATTCCCGATTAAAATATTCTGGTTAGAGTCACCTCTAGCATACCTTTTCTTGTTGACTCATAATTGTATACCTCTTTGTGCCTGTCCATATTTTTTTTTTTATCATTCAAACCTGTTCCCTTTCACAGTCCAGTCCATCTTAGATGAGGTCTGCTGTTATTAAGCAACAAACAAAATCATCACCACTCAGTGAAATGTTTTCATAATACAGAAAGAACCTCGACGAGGGCTTCATGTTAATAAAAAGGCCCTTTGTTCATGACAGTAATTTCTCAAGCTGACTCCTCACCCAGTTTATTCAGACCACTGCTATATCCAGGTAAACAATGCCCCCTTTGTTATAATAATGCATCTTTATTCTTCTTAAGTCATTACAATAGGCTCTGCATTGCTGGATTGTATTTGCTGAAGGTAAAAGCTGAATAATATGTGGTTTTGTGTGTAGAGTAGAGTTGAGGGAATGCGTTTTGATCACAGACAAAGGCCAGGCTACACAGCGTTGTCCTTCTGTCTCTATCTTGTTAATGAGCAGTGTTCAGTGAGCAAGCCAGCCACTGTCTGCCACAGAGAGAGACCTCAGATTCATCTCTCTGCGGACAATAGGTGATTGTGTGTGCGTGCGTGTGTGTGTTTGTACCTTGGAGAGCCAGTGTGTGTGTGTGCTAATTAAAGCAGTGGGAGTTGGGAGAAATGGCTGTGAGCGTGCGCATGTGAGGTGTTTGCCTGGCGTGACCGTCGATGTGTACGTTAATTCTTAATGAGACATTTCTGTGCCCGGAGAGACCCAGCCATCACCATTCCTGCACTGACGCACTACTACAAAGGCCACCACTGGCCACACGCACACATGTACAGACACACACAGAAACCAGATCATTACCATACAGCTAAAGCAGTGCACCATTAAATCAAACCTCTATCTACAGTGTGTGTGTGTGTGTGTGTCTGAGTTAACATGGTGTGCAGACAGCTAGCTACAGAATCCCCACACTGCTGGCTAATTTGAGCTAACTGATTGAGCTAACAGCAGTGCGGGTGGTTCTGCAACAAAAGGCAGGACAGGCTGCGTACTGTAGCTCCTCTGGTATGTGATGGGCTTCTGATCGCCAATAATGTCCAAAACCTTAGCAGCAGGGACATGTTCATAGAGAGCTAATAATAAAGGTAGGATGATGAATGGATCAAGCAGTGAACTGACATAAAATCTTTGCTTTTTGGTCATGTTGACTTGCTTGTTAAAAAACTTGGATGCTGAATCAAGCACTGGTGGAATACAGGTTAATTTTCACATTATGCCAAGTATATTGTTAGTTCAGGCAGGCCACAAAGTCAAGCATAGCCATATTCCTGTCAGATCAACTGATCTCTATGCTCACCCACAGCTGGAGGCTCAACTTATAGGCTCTAATGCATCTAGCTGGCAAATCTTGTAAAGGCCACACTGTGCAAATGTCTTTAGGAACCTACAGTTTCTTCTCATCTACATGCCGCATTGCAACCCACCTTCATCCCCACTCTTCCTTTTCATGCTCTCTCTGACAGTGTCATATAATACATGCAATAACATTGTCATTGAACCCTACTCTGTTTTATGTTGGGGTCTGGCTCTTGCTCTCTCCGACTACAGACATCCATGAATGCATGCAGAACAGCAGAGAAGTCCCTGAACAGTGTCATAATACTCAATATTAATAGCGTTCTTCCTATAAATATATTAGTCCTAACTGAAATATGTATATGTAATCAACATGAATATATAGTGGATAGAAAATTATTAGTTTATGACTAACTGGATACATGAGTCAGGACCACTGGCAGCTTATCAGTTTATGGACTGATAGCTACCTGTCACTTGGTGACTGCTGCGCAGCTCCTCCAGCTCTTTGCTCAGCTTTCCGATGAGATGGCTCAGGGTCTCCTTCTCTCTGATAGCACTCCACATCTTCTCCTGCTCCTTGTGTAACTCCTCCTGAAGCATCTGGGCCTTTCTTCTCTCCACATCCACCTCTCGGCTCTTTCTTGCAGACTCTTGTCTGGCCTCCTTCAGCTCCTCATTTGAGTGCCTGAGGAGTGCCACCTGTACCTGCAGCGTAAGTAAGGGCCAAAGAAACATCCCAGCGTCTGTTCGGTTTAAATATGTTACAAGATTTCGTTTTTAATGTGCTGTTGCCATGTAACAATTGCCATCAATAGCTCTCTCTCTATATAAATATCATCAGAAATCACTTATAATTTGATTTGCCTTGCTGCTTACATTTAAAGAACTTCCATTGTATTGTATAGTATTGCATCATATTATATGATATTGAATAAAAACCTAAGATAAAATATATATATTTCCATTGAACCTAAAGCTGGAAAACACAGAAGGTGGTGGAAATGAAGGTAGATATAATAATACTAATAATAATAATAATTATTATTATGAACCAATATAAAGCCTACGTTTGTATAAAAAACAAAAAAAACACATTTTTAGTAACCCAACAAATATAATTTCAAATACAATTTCCTTCAAAAAAATGTGTTAGTGTTAATGGCTCTGAACTCAGCTTCTGTATGTATGACTAATCATTCATGTAAAGGATTAGACTCTTGTATAATTATGTGTATATGCATAATGATAAAAGTTAATAATGTGTACATGCATTATGCATGTGATGAATGTAGATGTATACTTCAAGATATGTGTACCTACATGACACGGACTCATTATGTAGTATTCCACAGGGAAGTTGTGTGGATGAATGGGCAAGACCTGACAGCAAGAGAACCTACTGCAGTCGCCCCTGTGTGTGTTTGTGGGAGTAATTGTAAGTGCGCGAGCATATGATTTTGGTAAGTGTAACATGTGTTTTGCTAATATGTGACAAACACAAATTAATGTGCAAAATCAAATATTACCATTTCCACCTACGCATACACGGCAAAGCAAGCATACACACAAACACAGGGCCTCACACACTCACACACATACAAATGATGTGTCCAAGACTGCCAGGAATGCTGGCATTCTGCCAGGCTACAGTCACCACTTTGAGTAATTTGAATATTTAGTGTCCCATTGAGCTCTTAATTGGAGTCAATTTCACCAGCCTTGGCACCGTTTGGTGCTTTAATTAATGGCGAGGCAATTTGTTTCTGCCAGACAATCGCAGGACAATCACATGAGTGGTGGGTGTGTGGTGCCCGTGGAGGTGGTTTAAGTACTCCTCTTTGGGAACTCAAACATGTCCTTAAACTGAAATGACTGCATCGCGAACATTTAAGGACAATGGAAGATGCATCTGAATTTAAAAGCACGCGGGACAAAGGTCAAATTAATATAGCTCTCACTAAATTAGCGGACAGGTCAGCAGATATGCGTTACTTTAATACCTTTTGGGCGTTCGCCGAGTCAAGCTCTGAGGATGCCACTTCCTGTTTTAAACGTATCACTTCCTGTTCCAGATGTTCTTGACTGCTCCGGTGAGTTTGCTGGGAAGCAGCAAGGCTTTGCTTCAGGCCCACCTTTTCCTGGACTCTAAGGGAAGGAGAGCAAAGGATCTGTAAAGAATGTAGTGCCCAAGTTAACACAGCGTAATGATATGTAAAGCAGATAACATATTAATGATTACTGAAATAAAAAAATAAATAAAGATTTTAATAGATTTTTACATTTGCCAAGTAGCATAATATATCTACTGTGTGCCATTTAGTAAGCAGACTCTTGAGAAAATGAGAGCGAGTTGGGGGTGGAGACTGATGAGAAGGGCATGAAAGGAGAGACAAGGACAGAAACCAGGATCAGCAGAGGAGAATGAGAGTTTTATAGACTCTGTTATTACTGTCTCTCCAGCTCTGACTTCATCTGAAGAATAGTGTTTTCACACACCGCAAGGTGTTCAACCTGCGCCACACAGCGCTGAAATACACACACACAAAGAAAACATGCGATTGCTGGAATGTAGCAGAAAGTGTTTGTCGATGTAAATATAAAACAAACTTTAAATATAAGCCTACATTTAAATTTATCAGCGTTACTTCTGAATGCTGGAATGTCAACACATTTTTATCTCTCAGTTGTTATCACTGAACATAACGTATAAAGTATTGAAACTGTGGCAGATATATTTTAATGTTTCATTGTGATGATAATACACAGAATGTGTAATCCCAGCAGTGCCGTGCAGGATATTACCTTCTGCAGCTGCTGCCTGAGTCTTCCTAGACTCAAATACTCCTCATCAGAATGAGAATGGCTCCGACGATAGAGCCGCAGGTCACGCTCCACAGCAAGTTTCTATAAGTAACGGGAGAGAGGGAGAGATAGTGCAAAAAATATATATTTTTATTAAGAACATCCTGCTTGCTTCTTATTTTAATCAGTTCTATAACGATAACCGCTTAAATCCAAACAGAAACCCACCTAAACAGAAACAAAACACCAAGTCAAGACACAAAAGGGCGCGTTTACAATGAATTGCATTTCAACAGATTACACTCATTTTGGTTTACTAATAAATGGCAGTGGCATTGATGGGCCATTAAGGAAGCACATTATTTTGTGTTACACTCATTTGTGTATTGATTTGCACAGAGAAACATGACCTTAGTGTTCCAAGCACATTATACGAACTGTAAAACAACAAGTTCAAACGTAACGCGTGACTGTAGCTCATAGGAAGTACAACGAGCAATCGCGCTCATGAACGTTCGCATTGTTCTCTTAATTACAAATGTATATCTCTTTGGAAAACATTGAAAGCGTTACACGTTGCTTTCTACTCCCGAGGACATCGCCAGGAGTAATGCTCTCGCTTTTTTTTTCATAAATTGCTTAATGTATCGCTACCCTCAATCTCAGCCTATTAGCTGCTGTCCTTTATACAGGCAAATTGTGTAAGTCATTCAAAAGTAGACATCTTTATAGGAAAGGGAAGAAATCTTACTTATCTTCAACTGTCCATCTTTATGTTATAGTGAAATATTCTCTACTTGAATATAAATTGACCAGTAGAGATAGAATTAACTCACAATCTGAGCCAGTCCATGTTATTTTTCCCCATTTATCCCCAAATGTGAAACGCTATAACTGCTATACGTCGTTTATAGTCAAGTTTTCTTTCACTTAAAAATGTTTCATGTTTTCTACACTGTATTTTTTCATAAACAGGGAATAAAGGCAATAGTGATTTTAGGGTTAGCTAAGCCCAACAGTGACATGAGGTAGCGTATTAGCAGGACGTGAAGCTCCATAAGAACTCCTAACCTCTTGATAGGCGCCTTACAATCAAAGTCATTAGCCAGTGTAATAAAGGGCCTGAGATACAGCCATTCTTCAACAGCCTAACTCTTTTATAACCAACAGATTAAAGTTGATTGGATTAAAATGACATTCTGCCCGTCTGACCTTGGCGGCAGCAGTTAAGTTCATCCAAATTAAATTTCTCCGTAATAAAGATGATTCATTTGTTGCCTGACGTAGTAAATATAAAACAGAAAGGGGGGAAAAAAAAGAAGAAGAAAAGATTAAGTGACACACGCCAGTGCACAGATGCACAAACGCGCACTTGTACACACGCGCGCGCGCACACACATATACATGCGTGCGTACAATGACACAAGCACACAGAGCACTATATCTACGCATGCACTTGTGCGGCATGATTGGAGCTGGCAAGCACCTGGGTGCACATGTGAAAATACAGAGACACCCATCTGAGTTAACCCCCCCCCCAAAAAACAAGGCATGTATTCAAAACTTAGTTTTTAAAGACGTGGGTGCATCCATGAAAAAATACATAGTAAGACAGTAAAGTAACAACATTTGTTTCTTAGTTTGAAATGAAAGGCTGAACTGGTTTATGACCGCGTTTTCCACTGATCTCACGGTCAACCTCATTTGTTACGTGACATGATTACACAGAATTAGTGTATACAGTGAATCACACTGTTTTCAGATGTTTCATTAAGTGGAAGGAAAACAACTCTTTTGCAAGAAAGGTTAATACTATTTGTTATGCAAGCAAATCAGGTTGTCCACATAGATATAGAGGATTAACTATGTGCATGTATTTGTGTCTGGATTTATCCTTTTGTTATTGCTGTGTCTGCATATTGTAATGCATTACGTAAATGTTTTCCCGAACCTGCTGATTGAGTGTGTCCATCTGCTCCTGAAGGGATCTCATCAGGCTTTTGAAGTGCACCACTTTTTGTTCACTCCCTCTTAGCAGGTTGTTACTGGCCTGAAGTTCATCTGTTAGTTGGTCAAGAGCCTCCTGTGAACTCTCCCACTGGCCCCCCTTTTTCAGGTACCGGCGCTCCAGCTCAGCTAGCTCTTCCTTCAGTGAAGAAGCTGCTAACTGCGACTCTCTTAGCTGCCATTAAAACATGTAGTCGGACTCAAAATTAAAGGCATACTAGACAAAACGTATGTACATATTTAAAAGCTCTATCAGCCATTGTTAACCTGTTCCTGTGAATATCCTAGTTCCTCCTCCAGACGTCCCGCATGCTCTTGCACCCTGCGTGCCTTCTCTATCGCTGCGGCGTATTTCTGCTTAAAAATTGCAGCAGTTTCTTTCTGCTCCTGGGTGTGCAAATTGGCCTCTTTGAGCTCATCCTTGGATTCTTTCAGCTGCTGATTAAGAAGTTCCACCTCCTCCTTCTCTTTCTTCAGCTTCTTTTCAACTGTATCAGCCTGAGAGCAAAATCAAACAGAGTACAGATGCGGATGTTGACCTTTGTTTTTCAATAAAGACGATGAAAGCAGTCAAATTTGAAGACACGGCGGCACATTTACAAATGGCACATGTGAATGTGTGAAAAAAGAACAACGTGAAGTAGGAAGCCATAAATAATCTCACATGTATGTAAACTTGTATATTACATAAACTTTTACAGCAGCAACCCTCATCATCATTATCATTATGCTAAAATTCAAACAGTGAAACCGAAGTCATTACTCGATGCTTCGTGACTAAACGTGCCTTAAAAAGCTACTTGAACAGACGCGTGCTAGTTTGTTTAACACGGTGTAATTTACTGCACTGCTCTACAGTAACCTCTGTCATAATGAAAGGGGAACTCAGGAAGTGAAACCGGGCTTAATCCCGCCGTTACACTAGGAATCCTACCGTAGCTCACCTTTCAAGGGGAGAGGTTGAGAAAGTTAAACCCGCTCTAACACTCAGCTTGAGTTCATCCACATTAATCCTGCTGTAATCTGGATCAGAACACGGGGGTTTTACGACTAATGACAGCCAACTAGTTAGATTTCAGCGGTTCACCGCAGCTCGGTTTAACCAGGGATTAGCTGGGCCCGCAGGACTAACGCTGGATTGAAGGTGGCACGACGGAGCAGAGAACTTGCTCATGCAAAAGGAAGAAAGAGACAAACCAGAGGAGAGGAGTCATCAACTCTTACTCTCTGTTTCAGAGTGGAAAGACTGAACAACCTGTGTAGGTGTATGGCCGCGTGCGTGGACTGCTTAAAAGCATTGACTCAGCCCATGCAGCCTCGGTTTTATCTGAGCGTGATGGTGGTGAATGGTGAATGTTTGACGAGGTTGTCTGAGGTAACAGTTTTTTAAAAATCACACAGGGAAGAAGCGCAGAGTGGAAAGTGAGACGTCGTACGTCAGCTTTACATATCAAAGCTGTATTTATTACTTGCTCTACTCGTGTCACTGTATTTCCTCCCTTTAATAAATTCACTATCCTACAGGCCAAACACTAATGGTGGACTTTGCATTTCTCTCTGTTACTGGATGAAAGGCCTCATAACAAGACTTAATGGGGACACGATGGCTTTCTTGTGACCATAATCAGGAGCGTGTGCTTTGCGGAAACAAACAACCCTCATTAAACTTGATGGAAAACACATTTGACCCTCACGACCTGACAAGCCTCATTTGACCTGATGTTTGAGTACTCATTGCCGTCACATGACTGCCCAAGTTGACCCTAAGTTGATAATAACTTTATTCTTGGTCTACATTTCCCTATCTGTATTCATGCTTAGTTCCAATTAGATGTGAGAGTTTCACAAACAGTAGGGTCATCGTGTCTTGTTTAGTAATTCAGATGATGTAGATTGGAATATATGTAAAATGACTACAAAATAAAGCTTGTCGGCCGCAAGTGAGTCGGTTTGCCGTCCCTGGCAGAAAACTCTGACTGCTTGATTGTCTCCCGTGATTTAGAGCGCTCGCACTCAAACGCATAAGTGCATCCAGTTTTTCCTTTTATGTTCCTCATTGGATTATCGCAGTAGATAGCTTTACTGTTGGATTATGTCTCAGCTGACAGACAAGTGAGCGCACAAAAGAGTCGACTTCTGCGCCGTTATGTGCCTCCGACTTAAACCGTCCTTGAGCTTTGTGACCTCCGGCTCTCGGTCTTTCAGCCTGCTGTGCATTTGGTCGAGCTCAGAGTTGTTCTGCTTCAGTCGGCTGTGAAGCACGGAGCTGGTCCCCCCCTCCGGGGTTACGCTTCAATTTTGTGAGCCTGTTTCACGACTTCCTGGTCAGAGTTCAACTGATCCACAGATTTCACAAGAAGCGAGCAAAGGTGAAGAGGAGACGAGAGAGTTTCTCTTTACCTGTTGCTCCTTAATACGGAGCTGCTCTTGTAGCTGCTGTTGTTCTTTCTCCTTCTGCTCTTTAAGGTGCTCCATATCGCTGACCTTTTCGCTTAACTGACAGGCCTCTTCCTTGTGCGCTCTGATCGTGCAGTTTAAGTGTCTTACCTCTTCCTCCAAAGCTGTCACCTGAGCCAAAAGAAAGAGAAAAAAAGATGAAAATTGAAAAGGATGGAGATGAAGAAAGCTTTACATTGGGATACCATGCACACCCAGACAGACAGAAAACACAGTGAGGGGGTGGCAGTAATCAAAAAGCGAGTGTCAGGTTTGAGTCAGAGAGTTTCCCAGTTTAGTCTCAGGACCAGCTGGGAAAATGTAGGCACAGCAAACATGAATGAGTAACGATTCCCTTTTCCTTAGCTCCAACTTTCGCGGAGCCTTTGAGCAAGGTGCTACACCTCCCATTGCTCTGATGGAGCCGCTCGGTAGCCAACAGTAGAAGACTGCTGTTGGTTTGGGCACTTCCCTTGAGTAGATGTGTGCAACTCTGTGGGTGTAAAGCAAGGAAGTGTTGAAAAAATAGGGGTGATCACTGATCCTAGCCTCGGCATATGAAAGAAAAATAAATAAAAATAAAAATAAAAAATTGGAGGAGAGAATTGAAAGCCCTAAGACAAATTTCAAACCCAAAAAATAAAACATAATATAAAAAAGAAACAGCCTTCTTCATAGAATACAGCTTAAAAACAGCCAAATATGCTGTTTTAAAGGGAAAAGGATGGAGTTTCCATGTCTACAAATTGTAATATTTAAATCTCTAAAAGCTGCGTGACACAACCTGAAAAGTGAACACAGATGAGCCACCACACCTGCTTCTGTGTTCCTCGACGCTTCTGTTCAGCTGTCTTCATTTCGGCTCTGAGCTGCAGAATTAACTCATCTCTGCTTCGAACCTAAACACAAAGAAAATGAACAAAATTAACAAAAACGTGGATTGCAATAAGTTGCATATCCTGGGATTTTAGCCTCTCCAGCTCCTTTAATTAAACAGACAGTGAGAGATGGACCTCGAGGCGTGAGGTGTGGAGTTTCTCGTGGCTCAGAGTCAAGCCAGCCTCCAGTTTGGCTTTGCTGCGGTCGAGGTGGGCGCACTCTCTGCTTCGGTCCTCCATCGTGACTCTCAGCTCATCCCTCTCCTCACGCAGCTTCTCCAAAGACCTGTCTTTTCGAAGCAGCTGTTACATTTGCAGATAAATTAGCATCCACAACAGGGGAAAAAGCTTTAAATGTCCAAAAACAGACATGTGATGAAACAATATTAATTCCACGACTACAAAAACCCGCTCGACGTTTTCCAACAAGCAATTAAAAAAAGAAATGATAATAGATTTCTTTAAAAAGTGATTCCATTATCAAACGCGCATAACAGCAATTACAATTATGTCATAAAATGTAATTTAATTTCAGTGTCGTTAACAATAATCATGAAAAATGAAACTGATGGGGGTTTTTTTTTACCTCTTTTTGACACTCTGAGCGTTGCCCCTTACTTTCTGCCAGCTCCTTCATCAGTGCACACACCTTAACCTCCCTCTTCTGTATCTGTAAGACGAAAACATTTAATCACACATTAAACACACATTTTTTTGTCGTTGTTTTGAATTGCAAACGCACAGCCGCTCTCATAATATTCGGACAAAGAAAAGTCGTGTTAAGAACGACGTGGCCCGCATTCGCTGGCAACTCTCTCGCCGTTCACTGAACTCGAGATAAAATATTCGAGTCGCTGTTTTCATATTTGTGTGTTTCAGGTAATGGTGGTGGCGATGGGTGGATGGCACTGCATACAGGGCCACGGTTGTTGATGCTTCTCTTGAGTATACAGTACGTCTCACAATGGCTTGTGTTTGTCTGTTTCCTTGGTGACCTTCCCTAATTACCCACTTCTGCTCAATGCCAAATGAGTGCGTGCGTGTGTGTCTGCGTGCGCTTTCATGTGGGTGTGAGTCCTTACAAGTTTGCCTCGAAGAAATGTTTTGGACATTTTTCATTTCTTTCCTGTACGTGTGTTCACTGACTCCCTACCTCGCCAGGGTCTTTTTCTGTTTGAGGTCAGTGAGAACGGCCAGGTTTGGGCGTCGAGCCAAAAAAGTTCCTTTGTATCTTTTTTTTTGTGATGGCTTATTAACATTTTAAAGATTTTAAGATGTTCTTCTAACCTTTCCACGACTGAAACGCGAATCAGATCATCTCTAAAACAAAAAAAAAAACAAAATCAGCGACCGGTATTTGGGAGTTGAAGACCGAGAGGAATAGGCTGCTCTAGATTAGTTAACCTTTTATATATTGACATGAAGAGAAGATTGTATTACTTGATATCTAATCCTGTGTTGTGAGTGATTTCACCACAATATCGCTGACAATGCTGACAATAACAATAAGAAAGAAGAAATGCTATGTGTCGATCTAATTTTAACAGCTTATTTGTTATAGTTGAAGCAGACAAGTTTTCACTTCCAATTTGTACGAGCCTTTCTTTTGGAATTGAGTCAAACGCTCGCTCTCTCTTTCTCTATCCCTCCCCACCTGCTGTCTGTCATCCATGATCTAGGGATCGTTTTGACCAGAGTTGAGGGCTTGTTTGTAACTGTCCAGGGGGATTGATGGAGTTAACTTGGCTCTTTGGCCTCTCACCTCTGGCTGTCGCTGGCCAGGCTCACCAGACACACTAAACCTGAGCTATGGCAAGTGAAGAAGAAGAAAAAAAAAAAACCCCTGTGTACACACACCGCTATCCACGCATCAGTTAAATCACACAGGAGCATTCATGTAAACACTTCGACTCATACAAATAGGTAGTACCCTGGTACCGGAGTGATACCGATAGTGTTTTGCATTCCACAGACATCAGATAAAAAAAAAAAAAAAAAAACACAAAAGAAGAAAAAAAAAAAAAAAAACTAACCAAA
>VOQK01009844.1:39659-50051 GCA_015052645.1 Benitochromis conjunctus | reverse complement strand
TGGGGTAGTGAGGAGGGTGGTGGGGATGAAACAGAGATGTGGCAAGGCAAGAAGAGAAATGAGCAATAAGTGAGATCAAGAGAGAAAGCGAGGCGAGAGGGAGGGCGAAAAAAACCTGTAAGCTTTTCTGACAGTTGTATAGCGCTGTGACCAGGACCCACGTCTGTCCCCGTCCAACCTTGAAGGCTCGAACAACTTTAGTCAACGCCGCTTGCCTTCCACTGTACTGCTCTTACTCCTTTCATTTGTGTTCGCTTTCACCTCTTTTTGCACTTTAAATAGGAGGGCATCTGAATTAGTTTTCCAAAAGTGCTTCGTACACAACATGTGCGTCCTTGCATTTTAAACTAAAGTCCAAGTGAGGAAGCTGAGGACACGCTAGGCAGGAGAGTTAGCAGCAGATTCAAAATAAATAGCTGAATGCAGGGATTGTAGAGCGCCGATCTTTGTTTCGAAACACAGCTTCATTTACTGTTCTTTACTCTCCGCGCACATAGAGTCAAATATTTTAAGACTTACGGTAAAGGGTCTATGGTGAGATTTTATGGCTTTTACTGACCAGCAAAATTGCCGTGAATGTGAATCCTCAAACTCAAGAAATCCACAGTTCTGCTTCCTGTGCACATTTGTGATCTGTGATCTTTAAAGAAGAGTTTGTGTGCGTGTGTGTGTGTGTGTGTAGGTGTGTGTGTGCGTGTGTGTGTCTTTTGGTCCTGGGAAGGTAAAGTAGATAATTTCTACAAAAAAGCCGCTTGTGATGTTAATGATTTTATTATTGACACAAGGTGGTGGTTGGTGGGGAGGGGGAGGGAGAGACAAGACTTCAACCTCATGTCGCAGTTACAACAACATGTGGCTGTTCACATGATGCTGATGATGATGTGCGAGTTAGATGGAAAAAAAAGGATTCGGGATTATAAAGGTAGGAAATAAAAGGGATTGAGGAGGAAGTCGTGCCCATCCAATTCCTGACAAGTCTGGCTTCATCAAGAGTGTGTGTTTTTAATAAGGTTCGAAATTTAACACTGGACATTTACATAAAAAAGGGCACACATTTGCTTTTATTTGACTTTGTCATGTATGTCGTGTTACTCCCAATAAAATGTAAAAACACATTAAAAAATGTCAACAGCGAACCGTAGCTGTCCCGCAAATATCAGTATCAGTGTTTGGTGAAATGTTGTTTTAACAGAAAAAAATGATACCGCAGGGCGAGAATAAAAAAAGTTAAACAGATGTTTCAGTGGTTTCTAATATAAATCTAATATAAATGCCGCGTCCATGTCCACTTCCCAAGAATTTCAGATAATTAAGACTTGAAAGTGACTAGAGTACTTGTTCTCAACAGCGAGGGCAGACTGCGTTCTCTTTTTATTCGGAGGAAAGAAGTGCAACTGTAAGTAAGAGGGCGAGCGAGTGCAAGAGAGAGTGAATCAGCAGAGTACGTTAAAGATGAAGGAGAGAGTGTTGACAGTATTTGTTCAGCTGTGCTAATGTTTGGACATTTGGAGCCGCGGCAGAGAAAAAAAAAAACACTTAATGCAAAGTTCTCCGTTTCATTTATATTTAAGAGGGAGCAGGCGCGCTCACTCGCGTTCCCGCGCACCTACTGCAGCCACCGTCCACACAATGACAGAATGAAGTGTGCATGAGGGAATGCAAAGCTGCAAGTGTGTGCGCGCCCTTGTGTGGGTGTGTGAGAGAGGGCTTGTAATACATCAGAGAAAACCAGTTTTTGTGCATAAAGCAAGGCCAGATGTGAAGCAGAAACCAGATCCCTGGGCAGAGTGCTACACGGTCCATCCTTTAACTTAACCAGCACAAACATAAAAGACTTAAACACACCCGCACGTGCACGGGTAACTGCATGAAATGTATGTGCGGGACAAAGCGCACGAGCACAAACACGTCTTAGCAATAATTTTAAACTCTCCTGTATGTGACAGCTTAGCTTTGGTGACTTGTTTTTGAGGAGTTGAACTTCAGTGCAGCTGCTTTCATCGTGTAAATGAACTCTTGTGCATCCTCTAATTAAAATATCTTAAATGAGCCTGAACTCCCATATAACATGAGCTACAGAGGAGCATTTTTAAATGGGCACTCTAATAAATGGCTGACTATTGTAACAATAGACTTCGTGGATAGCCAGCGAAATTCTGAACTTAACCTTCACCCTAAAAAATACGTTGAAAAAGCGTATTGTCAGTGAAGAGGCATCCCAGTGACAAGGACCGAACCTCCTGTGCTGTGTTCTGTTTTTTACAATCCCGAGCCCTTGAAATTTCCCAATGGCTTTGGGAAAGGTATCTTTGCAACCTGGTTAATTGAAGGTTAAACACAAACCACTAAGCACTAACATATGCTTTTGGTGTATCCCATAAAGGGCAGAGCGGGACAAAAAAAACAGGTCTAAGAAGCAACGTAGCACGTGACCACGTGATTTCCCTACTTCTCCACATCCCAGCAGTAGTGAAGCTGAAATCCCATTTTAGTGGAACAATCGAAATTTTTTGCCAAGTCTGTCTTCATCAAAAGTATGTGTTTTTAATAAGGCTCTAAATATCAGAACATCCTATTACCCATTATCTAAAACCTTATTATCAGCACTATTGTAGAAATAGACAATGCCTGTCACAGTGAATATTACATTTGAAAATTTCATATTTAAATGAATCCCTCACCTACGCGACCCATCTTATCAGTCCCATTGTGGGAAAAGACAATGCATTACATTAAAGTGAATATTATATTTAATCTCCCATCCAGTAGAAATTTCGCATCTCTAGATTAACCATTTTTTTTCTTCCGACGTGCCCACTTTATGTAGAAACTCTTGCTTTAATGGTGAGGAGGAAAACTCGCCTTTAACGTATCCATTGTCAACAATTTGAGGGGGGGAAAACACGCGCCTACCTCGGTTTAATTGTCAAAAGTCAAACAAAGCAAATATTTTTCAAGAATTCACATTTTAACATTTGAATCAAGACCTTGGAGACGTTGCCGATTGCCTTCTTTTCACCGGTGCGACGCTCGAGAGCTAATTCCAGCTGTAGACGTTCAACCTCTTTGCTCGCATGGTGCAGCTGGGCCTAAGATCTGCTGTCTGTCTGCTTTCAGGTTGGTGGTGGTCTGATCCAGGGCATCCGTGACATCACTTAACATACCCTCACTTATCTGTAACTGCAAGGTTAGCAGAGACAGGAAAAAAGGCGAGGGGATGATCTAAAAGTACTGTATGTTTTAGATGTTTGAGGTTAGAACCTTTAAGCACACCGACAGACGAAAAGAAAGCTGTGGTGGACCAAAACACAAGAAGAAGAATGAGCGACCCATTACAAGCAAATACAAATAAGAGAGGTGGGAGATGAAAGTCAAATTTAGAGACGTTTGCCTCTGCTTTGTCTCCGTACTAGTGAAAGGGAACATCATAAAGGCTTTGTGCCAGGCTAGGGACCCCTACAATTACCGCTTTGACTCGGGACCAATAAAACTGCTTGACTACTCCTCATAAAGTTGTAGGACACTAACCGGAGTAGTGCTTCTGAAACCTGGAGGCAGAGCTTTCACTGTGTTGTGATCCTTTTGTATCTCCTCTACATCAGATGCATCAAAAAGCTTTTCATTAAAAGAAAAGAAAAAAAAAGCATCACATGATGTTTAGCTGGGCCACGGCCCCTTTTCTTTGTAACGTACAAAATCACGCCGGCAACAGAAAGCAACCTGTTTATTTTCAGACACTTACTTAAACCTTTGACACCGCAAATTTTCAAAGTCGGCCCCAGAACATCAGTAACATGATGAAATGAAAATACAGTGTTACACTTATCGCATTTAAGCTGCTGGCGCCTCCTGAATACACCAGTGATGTCAAAAAGGTAATAAGGAAATTAAGTTAGTGTTAGAAAAGTAAGGGCGTAAAGTCGGCATCTGAGAGCGCGCTGCTTTTATGTCGAATGTATTTCATTTAGCTGGCTGACAGGCACCCACCATGCTAAAACACTAAGGAGCAGACAAATGACTTGGTTTGGCCAAGGACACAGTAAATAGGTTAATTTAAGCCTAAAACACATCACTGCCACGCGCCACTCTGATATACCTAGAGGGGTGAGAGGAGGAGGAGGAGGAGGAGGAGGAAAAGAAGAAGAGAGAATGAAACAGAGAGGGAGCGAGAATAAAAATACAGAGAGAGAGAGAGAGGACAGTGAGAGAAACCTAAAGGCCATTCCATTCATCATGCGTACGACTCTTTAATGTTCACATTCATTACCAGTGATTCTCATTGGGGCAAAGGAGAGAGAGAGAGGGAGGGAGAGAGAGGCTGGACAAGGGAGATGAGAGAGGAAAAAGACAACAAAGGAAGCAAAAAAAAAAAAGTGATCTGAAGAAAAATAATTAATAGAAAAGAAAATCAAGCCAACATTTAACCCCTCCCCCCCATCTTGTTCCTTCTAATGGCTAAGTGATATTCACACAAACATGCTCCTTTAATGTACGAGGCTACCCTCTGCGGAGTTAAGATGGTGGGGATGAGTTATTAAATATGGAGAGAGGGCAAGAGAGGAAAGGCGGAGGAGGAGGGGAAGAAGGACTGATGATTAACTGTGAAGGAAGTAAAAAAAAATGAGGAGAATTCCCCGATGTACCTCGCCAGATTTGATTTAGAGAACGGTGCCCAGTTCTGCTCCTTGTTTAAGAAGATCTCCTGTCCTCTGTGTGCGAGCGAGTGAAAGACAGAGCGCGCTGCCTGCTGTGCTCTGCCGTGTGGCTGGGCTGTCTTTGAGGATGGCATTCTAGTTTTCTCCTTTATGACAAATGTTCTCTTCAGAGACTTCTATGTGACTCGCAAGCTAACCGCGTCCTGGTGGAGGGGCTTCACGTGAGCCTCCTCCTCGGCTCGAAGGTTTTCCACCTGCAAATAAAAAAAGTGCTTGGACGCACCCTTTCGCCTCAGTCGAAAATTTCCCGTAGTGTTTGCAAAAGTCACAGTTACAGAAGATAAACAGGATGTTCGTTTCAAGTAGCGCTGACACTTTGTGGATTTTTATTTTTTATATTTTTTTTTTTGAGCAGCCAGGTCAGGATTTCTGGAGAGATTGTTGCCGAGTTGTATTTCTGTAATGTATTCTTTGGCTCTTTAAGCACGACTTTTAAGTGCTGTTTACATTCATTACATTCGAGAGAGGGCGGGCGTTTCTACGGCCAATATTCCCAGTGATTGGTAACCTACACCATATAAATAGCAGCACGGGCCAGAGATGTCATGATCCCTGGCTTTTTGTGCCAGGTTTTTGAGTTGCGTCTTCTGGTTTATGATTTAGTTGGGCTTCTTTACTCTACTTAAGCTCCTACTTTTTGAGTTATTAGTTCCTCATTTTTGTTCTATGTGTATTTATGTTTTAGCTTATTAGTTAGCATTTGTGCTTAGTTCCCACAGTGTTTTCTTTAATCCGATTCTAGTGATGAACCCAAGTTGTGTGTTTCTTTGCGTTTAGTTTTGTGGTTCTGAATTCTTAATTTATAGATTCAGATTTTTCCATGACTTTATGTTTTTCTTGGGCTCAGTCTTTCTGTGTCGGCCATTTCCAGTTGTCTCTCTGTTTCGCCCTGTGTTTATGGCCTTGGTCCCCTTGTGTTTCCTTGTTGTGTTCATCTTGTTAAGTGTTAATATTCAGATTAGTATTCATCTTCTTTGGTTATTCCCTGCTGTGTGTCTTCAGCATGTGCTCTTCTGCTTCCTTGTGTTTCCTCGTGTTGTTGTAGTTCTCTGGATTATGGTTTGGTTTGCATGTCTAGTAGCAGGTTTGGCCTTTTATCAGCGTTTATTATTCTGCCTTCAGTCTTCTGCATTTGGATCTGCCACCTCCACACTACAATCCACACATCCTACTGTAACACGAAAGAAAACTCCACATAGAAAGGCCTGGAGACCAGGAGAAGCAAAACTGCTAATCACTGCACCAAGTAACTGTTGGTGTGTACGTTACTGTACATGAATTTGCGCTTGAGCAATTACTGATACAAAAGGACCAATAATTTCAGAGGAAGCAGACAGTGGGTGAACTCCTCACCCCAAACATGAATGTGAGTGTGTGTGGGCCCGCGGTTCAGATCCCCCTTAAATCAAAGCCTCTATTCATTGGGACTCTGTTAAATGGTCCTGTGTTAGATTAGTAAGGAAGCTCCGCAGAGAGTCACAGCATACACAAGCACGACCTCGTAAACACACTTTGAGATACCATACGCACGCATACGCTTACCTTTGTATGCACGTGCACGCACTAGTCGAAACGCCTGCATATTCTTATTTGTATCAGACTGGATGATTTAAGATCAGGTCGGAACAAGATGCAGATATAACCACAAAAAAATATGGAGCTAAAGACACATTCAAAGTGAGCACCGCCACCAGGAGCAGACTGTGGTTAGGGGCATGTGTTTTGGCGCAGACACAACCTACCTCTGCCTCCTTAAGTGAGCCTCCCAGAAACACTTCCTAGCATTAATATGTCCCACCCAACACAGTGCAACAGTGAGTTAAAGGTGGTCATCAATGCAGTTAAATTATCTACAGCTTTGCTAATGGATGGTAACAATTACAAGCAATGGGCCACCCAGTATTATTGCAATAATGAATTAAAATCTCTCTTTTATCTGGATTATTCGCCCCAATTTTTTGTGTGACTATTGGGAAATAAGTTTTACAAAAACTAGGACAATAACGTGTTCATTTTCAGCGCTTCAGCCAAGTTCAACATATTACACCGGAGAGCAAAAGTTCTTTATGTTAAACCGTCTACGACGCAAAAGGGATTTCAAATGAAAAATGGACATTTGGCAAAAGAGCACATTTTTACATGTTTTAAATATTATTGCCATCAATGTTAAACCAAGTAAAAGCAATAAGATCTAATTAAAAGTCAGCTTCTGTAAATGTTTTACTATACTTACTTATGACTGCAATCCGGACTATTCGACAATAGCCATATTTCACATGCAAGACACAATTAAAGGCAGTGTTCTGTGTCAGCTTAGCTACTAGAGAAAGTTTTCGCTAATATCCAATATTAAAAGTCAAGAAATATAACGATTTAAATACTTATAGAGCGGTGATAGCCGCGACAAACGAAGCTTGGAGTCATGGTAAAGTGCCCAGGAGCCGAGAGGAAGAGCGATGTAAAGTGACTGATAGCCTTTATTCCTGTTATCTAGTGCCAGACGACATCGTGCCTTTTGCTCTCGTGAACAAGCACAGACTGAGTATTATTTTTGCACCAGCAATCAAGCCTTTCTTGGAAACTAAGTCACATTTACCTTGGAAAAACATCCAAATTTGAGTTACTCACAGGGCTACAAACAAGGTAATTCTAAAAGCCTATGTTGTCACATCTAATTTGTTATGAGTCAGTATAACAGGATGTTGACATTTTCTTATTCCCACTCACTGCAGGTCAGGCCTGTTGATCCAGCTAGTTAAAGATCTCAGCGTCTGCCAAAATCCCTCCTATAGCTCAAGGTCTTTACAGTGCTGACTTTCCCCATAATATTGTTACATAATTAATACATTACGGTCATTTTTTTCCCCCCCCATCTCCAAATCTGCCACCATCAGAGATGATTAAAAGTTCCCATGTGGTCTCTGTGAAGTCTTAATTCTCCAGCAGAGAAGTATAGGACCTTGGCTGAGAGTCCGGAAGAAAGAATATCAGATTTGTGATTTTATTTCAAATGAGTGCTTAAGCCCTGGACTTTCATATTAGTAGAGCTCCTATTGAGAGAGAAACCTCAATCTGATCAAGTCTCATTACTTTAGCAATCAAAGTTTCGCCCCTGGGGTTCCCCCCCTCAACTCCTGCCTCCCACCTCCTCTCGTCTGTCCTTTTTTTTCTTTCTCCCCCTTTCCTAACCATCATACGTTTCTGCCACCAAGGCAGAGAAGAGGAGAAAGGGAGAATGGCTTGCGCAAATCCTTGATTGGCCAAAGTCTATCCTCCATCTAGGATTACGAATAGAAATGGAACATTTGAGGACAAAGGAAGGAGGGGTAAGATGGGAAGAGACAGAGAAGGAAAAAAGAGATAGATAGTGTGTTAGGGAGAGATGTGAGTTGCAGAGTTATGGGCACAGAGAAAGAGAGAGAGAGAGAGAGAGAGAGAGCGGGTGGCTAATATAATTGAATTAAAAAGATGGAGCGGGGCCATTTCTAAGCAGGTGGGAGTGTGGAGTGAGAAAGAGCAGCCGAGATATTAACTTCTAATAAAAGAGAGATTAGAAAGTGGCTGGGAGGACTGCTCTGTCTTTACCTGTGGGAGTGACGGCCCCCACATAACCTTTCACTGCAATATGCACACTGATATTGGCCACCATATTATGAGCATGCTACACACAGACAGACGAATACATGAGCGTTCACCCGCGCACACGCACGTTTTCACTCCAAAGAACCACACACACACACACACAAAAACACAAACACACAGTACATACAGTATACACACACGTATATGCAGAGATATACCACATTTGATGAGACATACAAGAGCGCGCACACACAGAGTGTATCATCAGCTCTCAAGCGCTGATCCAACAGGCAGCAGCTATCAGATAATGAAGACGCAGCTCTTTGGGAAGCTTCTGCCATACAGACAATTAATTAACTAATTGGTCTAATGAGCTTGTTAATGCCACGCTTTTTTTGGCAGCCTGTGTGAATACATTAACGAGGCTAATTCAATTAAACAGGTGCAGATTTCACAGCTGCCTCTCTCATGAGCATGAGCATGAACGCACACAAGCACGTACACACACACACACACGCACACGAATCCTACAGGTGTTGTGTACACGCTCGCTTCATTTGACTCTGACGTCTTTCTCAGCGAAAACCTTGGCATTCGATCAAAAGCATAATGATATGCAGATCAAGTGGTGTGTACTTGTGCGTTTGTGTGTGTGTGTACGTCAGTCAGTGCTTGTGCCTCAATGGGCCGGTGTGCCTTTGAATCAGAAGTACAGCTCAATAAGCTCTACTAGCAATGGTAATCTGTATAATTGAAAGGGTATAAAATAAGTGGGTGGAAAAGTGATTGAAGCGCTAAGATGGCGTAGTTAAATTAGCTAACAGAATCCCAGGGGTCAACCAATAACGTTAGCCAAGGGTTCACAGCGCAATATAACTCATTTACTCAAAAGCTTTTCAGTATTGTATGTTTATTTGTGTACTTATGTGTCTGACCAAAAAAAGATTATGACCCGCGTGTTAAAAACATTAAGCGTGTCTTCTCTTGAAGTTACTCTTTCCCATTTCTTGGCAGCCTTCGCTCACAAACGCTCTTACTGCGAAGCAGCAATTCATTATAGCTAAATAGGACTCATTCATCGAAGAATCTGTAAAATGTCTTTAAATTTTATAGAAACATAAAAGAAGCATCTGAAGTACGTGCTTGTGTACGCTTTGCGTGCATTTTACCTTTTGCCTCGTTCCATTCAGCTCGTCAGTTAGTTGCTTAATCCTCGCCTCTTGCTCCTCCACCATCCTCTTGGAACGAGAACAGAGCTTGTCTTTCAAATGCGCCATTCTGGCCTTGGTCTGGAGCAGAAAGAGCAGTACGATTTAGTCATTATCATAAACTGGAGTCAAAGTTTTACTCAGTTTACTTTTAACTTTGCTTCCTCTATTGTCAACGTTGATAGAGAGAAGCAGTTATGAGCGAAACTGTTGTGGATTTAAAAAAAAAAAAAAATCTAAATAAAGTTTCAAATTTGTGAAAAATGTCACACTGTGATTTTGTCACAGCGATTTTCTCGCTCTGCACACACATTAACATGTTTATACACTCAGATTACATTATAATGTACATGCAAGCATAGAGAGTGCCTCGAGGCTAAACTCATGCACAAATGCAAACAAACAGCGCAGAGCAGGACTGATGACACTGGGCTTATCTAATGTGAGGTCAACAAGCGACTGTGCTTTTGTTGTGTGTGTGCAGTGTATATGCACGGTGATTTCATGGGTTGTAACACAGATACAACAGAAGTTGCCTCACAGGATGACTAAAGCACTAAGATTCACGCTTTCCCTGCCAGAGTACGGTTCTGAACTCACCAATGACTCGTGTTTAATACATACATGAAAAGAAAGAGCAGAAAGTTGGATTTTTTTACACTATCACACGATGGGAATTCACTAATTGCTGGAATATTTTGTAACTGGCAGAAATAGTGTTAACCAAACTTGCCGGGAGATGATACCACTGATTAATTTTCTCCAGCTTCATCACATCCACCCCTTTTCCCTATACATGGGTCTGCTTTCTCTCCCTCCCCCCAATCCCCTTCAGCCATTACCGAATACTAAATCAGACCCCCCTTTTTTTAATTTCCAGACAACCG
>VOQK01009844.1:9727-22562 GCA_015052645.1 Benitochromis conjunctus | reverse complement strand
GGTCTTTCCAGCACATTTTGATGCAATGTGCACACACACATACACACAAAGAAAGAAAAAAAAGTCAGAGGGGGATGATTTCTCTCTCAAGGAAAGCAGCCCTGTAAAAGTGACACAGCTCTTGAAGTTATATCAGTTAATAGAACAACGCTGAGCTCATACCACCAATTTATCCATTCGTGTTTGCAAATGCAGATGCTGTCTTTTGTTTGTGATGCTTAACATGCGCTTAAAGCCGACAGTAAACACAGAAGAAGCAAATCAACAGCACTCCTCCGGTCGTCAGCAAGTGAAAACTCACAAACACACTCCAGCACTCACAAATAACCAGAGAGAGGGAAATGAAACAGAGAGAAAGAGAGAAGGAGCGCTACATTTACTGAAATTAAACATTTTCTCATCAGCCTGAGGGTGCAGCAGGCCCACTAATGTATTATTCATCCCCACTTCACAAAGGAACATTAATCAATTATGAAGATATGAGGATCTTAAAGTATAGAGGAGAGACGAAGAGCGGCTTGTTCGTATTAATATGCGGCCGCAATCGTGCGCCTCCACCCCCCCACCCCCTTGGTCCTCAAATCAATATTTTGCAGATTAATTTGGAGCGGTTGTGGCGAGATGGCAGGATGGAAGGGGGGGTAGAGGAGAGAGTGTCTGAGGTCTGAATTAAGGTGAAGTGTTTTGTTGGGGGGGGGGGGTTTCTAGGACTGTGTAAGCGTGTGTATGTGCATATGCGTAAATATGCTATCTGCTGTACTGTTTTAGGTAAACATATCAAGTCTGCTCAATTAAGGGATGTCCATCAAGCAAACAAAAAGTCTTAAAGCTGAAACACTAAGTTAGGATTTTGATATGAATGTGTATAAAATTGTAAATGCAGAGAGGTCATGAGAGGAAAGCTGATTATATGTAAATTATATCGACGATCAAAAGAATCTAATCATCCTGAAACTCTTGATGAAGGTGTGTACCTTCTTATTGACAGCCCAGTTTGCACAGTTTTACCTGCGGATGAGTACTTCTTGTTTAGTTAGAGTGCATTAACGCACTCGCCTCAGAATTCAAAACAGCTGCCTTCTTAGCCCACTTTTAAACAGCCCGAATATAGTCCTTTCCATCTTCCTCAAACCCCCCTCTTCCACTCTTTCTTCATCATCTTCTCCTCTAACACCCTCTTTATCCACTCCTCTGTCTTCAGTTGCTCCTGCCTTCTCCTCTCATCTGTTTTCTTTAACGCTATTTTTTATCTTTTATTTTCTCCTCATCCTCCTTCTGCCTCCATTGCACCTCTTTTCTTCTTTAACTCCTCCTGCAGCTCATTTGTTCTTACATTCAGTTTGGAGAGCTAAAGTCAGACAGGAGAAAAAAAGAGAAAGAAAGAAATGTGCAGGCAGTCACATCCCTGCAATCTGTGGAACAAATGAGGTACCAGTCACATAATCTAAAAAAACTAATCCGAAACATCAAGAGACCCATCGCAACACAACATCCTGCAAGGCAGCAAAAGAAAAAGTGGGTCATGGAAAAAGATGTCTAAATTGACTGGCACTAAGTGAGCAAATTTATGTTTTATTACACCACACATTAATAGCTATTGCATGTGCAATATGCGTGGCATGTATGTGTGTGTGCGCAAACAGCAGTCCTGAATAGTACACGTGTAAGCCTTTGCACACCTGAGCACGCGTGTCAGCCCCCTCCTGTTGCAGGAGCTGAATGTTAGCTTGCAGTTTGGTGATGCAGATGTCTTTCTCAGCAATCTCCTTCATGTTGTCTTCGTGGATCCGCCGCAGACAAGACAGCTCGCTCTGCAGGTGCACCAGCCTCTCACCGCTTTCCAGCACCTGCGTCGCAGTCGTCGCCAGAAAGGAATTACAATTTGATTTTTTGATTTTTTTTTTTTCACCCGCAAAAGAGACAAAGGTTTATTTTCATTGAGAATGATTCACTGGCTAATACTCCTCATACAATTTTTCCAAATTGCTTTTGATTACTTTTTCATAAATGTCTCGCAATAATCTGAAATGAATTGGAATGAATAAAATTACATTTTTATATCAATTCTTAATGTCTCATTTTAAAATAGAAGTCCATGTAATTACAACTGGAAGAGCACGAGCGATAATTGCCTGGGTTGTGTAAGACAAATTCATAGTTAGAAGTTCACATATTGCAGATTAAAATACAACGTATACTGTAAATATATATCATTTATAGTTTTATGAGGATACACTTAATTCGGCCGTTCGTTTGATAGCGTCTTCGTGCTAACAAACAGTATTTTTTTAGTTATGGCAATCACATGTACCAAGGCTCCATGTGTGTTTGTGTGTCCTGTGTCAGTAGATCTGTTTGTGCATCTGCATTGCAGGAGCACCAGCTAAACAGAAACACAAGCGGAATAGAAAGTATAGAGCCATTTGTTGAAAATGTGATTAACAGAACAAGCTCCAGTTACTCTAGTTGTTTCTCTACGGATCTGTCTGTAATCACACAAACCACTAATTAGCGGCAGTGCAAATGAGTCAACTCGCAAGCAGCATAAACAAACAGTAACCAGCCAACACACACATAAACAACCAACAAGTCTGGGTTTA
The DNA here is from genome assembly GCA_015052645.1 of Benitochromis conjunctus. Classification (NCBI taxonomy): domain Eukaryota; kingdom Metazoa; phylum Chordata; class Actinopteri; order Cichliformes; family Cichlidae; genus Benitochromis; species Benitochromis conjunctus. The sequence goes on along the minus strand of VOQK01009844.1, from coordinate 19,962 downwards.
CCACAAGCACAAACGCATGTGTGTGTTTCTGCGAGCCCGTGTGTGTTTACGTGTGCCTTAACCATAAGCCACAGAAGACAGTAAAACAGCAGTGGGTATAATTTAGTGACACCCTGTAAGGAGGTGTGGGAAGGTTGTAAAAATCTCTCCCTTTTAATCCCGACCGGCGATGCCATGTTTGTTACCCAGGGCTCCGAGATATGCTGGTAATTCATCACACACGCCATGGCTTCCTGTTAAACCTGACTGCACATGGAGGGGCTTGTAGCACAGCTGCCAAACCAATATCGTAAAAAAAAGGGGGAAAAAAAGAGACTCCTCCACCTTTTAAACAGGCTTCTGAACATATGCTGCAAAAAAATTGCTTAGCAAATCATTTAATTGTTTTAAGCTTAAAAAAAAAATCTGATTTGTTTGTTTGTTTGTTTACGTTGTCTTACTTTTTTTGGGAACTATCTTGAGACCTTTGACAGCATCTTGAAAAAAGGAAAGTCCAAACATTTACGTGCATACGACAGAATGTCACGTTTGCATTTTTGTGGCGTGATCCCGGTAGTTCAGTCTCTGGAATGTGCGAAAATCAAGTCAAGTTGGTTACCTTTTGCTTTCGTTGTATATTCTCTGCGAGCTCCCTCTCCACATCCGAGATGATTGTGTGCTTGGTTTGCAGCTGGATTTTCACATCTTCCGTCTCAGACGTCATCTGGTCCACGGAAACACTGCAATAACGGAAAAACATAAGGAAGAGGAAGGAAATCGTGAACTACTGAAGAAGCAGATAGATGTAAAATACAGAAAGAAACTAACTCTGTGCAGGTTCATAGTGACTACAGAACACATTAATAAGTGATGTGAATTACAGAGATGAAAGCCACAGCATATGGCAGTGTATATAATTGTTTCCATCACCATGCATAATCTTTGATCCTTAATCCAATTGTTTTAACAACTGATGCAGTGCTTTCTTACATAAAATGGGAATGTGCAAACAACATGCATCATATGTATAAGGTGTAAAAATCAAAAACATCTCATTCAAAAGCAGCAAAGAGATGCTGAGCCTGTTGAAATTTGTGCTAGGTGACAGCAACCAGAGCTGATATGTGTTTCTCTCTGTCAGTGTGTGTGTGTGCGCGCACGCGTGTGCATGCGTGTGCATGAGTCTGTGTGTTTCCCAGCGGTGAAAATACGTTAACTCTGCCCAGACACCTTTCTGAGTCACCAGTGACAGCTGTCACACACCCAAGATGGAAAGAGAGGGAAAAAAAAAACCCAGATCATACGGCACTGTGTGGTACTGTTCACAAACACACGGGCACGTACAAAGACATACACAGGCACACGCACGCACGCACAGTTTCATATTTACCAGCCTCATGAGATGAGCTATTCTGATGAAACTTTGCACAGATTAAAAATGTTAAACTCACATTTGATCAAGCGTGTCTACACTTTCACACCAAGTGGAGAAGGAAAGGCAAGATTTGACAAAAGTGACATGTGAGTGGATAGAGAGCGCTGAGAGTTAAATCTTTCACTTTGGAAAAAAAAACAACTTTTCAGTCAAATGGAGTAAAAGCCACAGAGGAGATAGTGAAAGCTGACTTTAGATTATAGTCTGGTTCTGTCTCGATAGGAGAATGTAAAAGTGTATGTTCTGCTGTTATTAATCCACTTGATGTCTTTTTATTTGATCCTAACTAGAGTCTTCCTCTGTTGTAAATAATCACCGAGCTAAGGTGATAATTTACAGTCTATGTAGCACGTAGGTATGTGTAGAAGGATGTTTTTTGTCCCAAAACATGTAATTTAGGACAAAAAGGGGGGAAAAAGGCAATAATTTTTGATAAGATGACTTCTTTAGGTCCTTTTTCTCGGAGGTGCAAGACCTTAGTCTAAAAACAAGCTAATTTAAAACCTATTTTCCTATAGACTTGATGGAAACACACTTAAAAATCCCAAAAGAAGGAAGGAGACACTTAGAAAATGGATGTGAGTGCATGCAAGCATATGCTCGCTGCAGAAAACAGTCACTGGCAAAGATTCTTTTTTTTAAAAAATATATATATATATATTGTTCGTATCTTGTCCAAGAACTCATAAACACGCAACTAATGCAGAGTCAAAAGATTTAAAAATAATAATAATAATAAAATAAGTATAATTTGTACTACTTAACGACACATAAGCCTCTATTTCCTGCACGATTACTGGATGGAACTGAATTTATTAAGAAGAGGAGGATCCTTCATTTCCAGCAGTTTTGCTTCTTTTGGGAAAATAAAAATGAAAACATGCAGCAAATCCTGATCTGCAACAAGTCAACATGCAAATTTATTCATGCCATTCAAGTGCGTACGCATCTACGTGTGCAGGTCATTATTATGCATGCAACAAATAAGGCTGCATGGCTTGCTATATTGCAATATACAATAAGTACTTGTGGTAAACAAATGGCACAATGTCACACCACCAGAGGAACAGAGAATTCCTATTAAAAGCATTAAGTGTTGTTATGATTACTGTGTGGACAGAGAGAGCAGGTTGAGTGAATGTGACTGAAGTGTGCGTGTGTGTGTGTGCATGTCTGTGTGTGTGTGTATTACTGTGACTGTATGTGATATTAAAGCAGGCTCTCGATTTCTCAACCTGTCATTCAGCCCTATTAAGCAAGGCTAACAAAATTAGTCATGAATATGCAGTAATAACAAATGCAAATTGCCACCACTCCCCCCCCCAACACGCTGTGCATGTGGGTGTGTGAGCGTGTATACATATGTGTTTGCCCCCAGGGCTATAGACATTGGCTCTGTAAACCCAATTCTTTCTACATCATTACAGCAACAAGGCATAAGTCATGAGACTAATCTAAACATCTATGTAACCTGGCACGCAAAAAAGGGACACAAGTCCTCCTTGTGACTCTCTTCACACGATGGGGTTCATATATAGTACAGCAGGTTCGCGTTAACCTTTTTATGTTGTGGGAAAAAAAAAAGGCTGGGGGTTTCCCACTCCACGTTTTATGCTTAAAACACAACCGCGCACGTGTCGGTGCATGTACACACACCAACGTGTAGATAGTCTGTTGCCTCCCTGTCCCCAGGGTGGTGTTTGACACAGCCTGGGCGCTGCCACAGCAATTAACCTCCCCGTTAATGAGAGGAGTTCTGTCAAGCAGCCAGATGGCACTGGCTGGCACGCTGCCATGCACAGACACATGCTCATATGCCCACACAGCTTCATTCACAGATACACACACAGAGACATGCACATATACACATTTAGGAACATGCACACGCAATGCAATCATGACCCCCCACCACCACCACCACCCCCGTACATCTAACTGTTGCTGCTTGTCAGCGTCCCTCACCCCATCCTAAGGCCCCCCCCCCTTCACCCTTCTCCTGCATTGTCTTCTCTCCATCATTCCTCCCTAGCTCCATCTCTGGCAGCTGCTTATCCATGTCGCAGCACTGCAGATGTCACAACTCATCAGCTGGGAGAACAGCAGGGGAGGAGAAGAGAGACGATTTTTTAGAGGAGAGGAGGAGTTTTCTCGCATCTCAGTATTTGACAGAAAAGCAACCAACTGGAAGAAGTTTTATATATTCGCGCGCGGCTGACTAATCAATGTGCTCCTTTCGTGACTTTTGTTAATGTCGGCAACCTCTTCATACATATAGGAATGTTAGCCGTGGCTTTAATAATCAACTGTATCATTAAGAGGTGCACGTGCTTATATTCGTAAATGGGTAGATACGAACGCTGCACAGGGTTCTGCTTTGTTGCTTTGTGGGTTTGTTTGTTAATGAGCGTGGCACTTGGCCGCGGCACGGCCCGCTGTGTGTGCATGTCTGCATGTCCGTACAGCAGCCCACCAGGCCTTCGTATTGATCAGTTAGCTTGGCCTAATAGGAGAAGAGGAGCCTGACCTGGGAAAGTCAATATGGAGAAAAAGAGACATATCCTCCTCCCGTCCTGAGAGAGAAGTGGGAGAGAGAGAGAGAACGAAACAGAGGAGATAGATACAGAGGTAGAGAGTGCATCTACTGTACACTGTCAGTGCTGAAGAAAATGGTGAGGGGAAGAGTGTGTAGACTTTCGGAAAACCAGCTGGACAACAGAAAAACAACCGGCGCCAGAAGAAAATAATAATATAACAATGATGAACCCCCCCCCTCCCAGTCTCTTGAAGCCCATGTATCTTATCACTCTGTTAACAGAGAAAAGTTTGGAGTTTTGAATTAGAACAGCCTCACTGAGGGATACCGCCTAAGTTTCAAATAAGTGAAGTTCCTACCTTTCCCAAATGAGAATCAGGATACTCTGTCAAAGCTTTTTTTCTCTCTCTTTCCTAACTAACTTTCAGCATTTGACTGCTTTTGGCAAAGGAAAACAGCACTCAAGTTAACTCCTGTGTAAAAGAAGAAAAAAAAGCTCTGCTGGAGATTATACTAAGGGAAAATAATTTAAAAAATAATTGGGATAGATGGAAAAAACTGACACACATTAATACATTGATAGATCAATGTGCGTGTGAGTGTGTGTGTGTGTGTGTGTGTGTGTGGGAGGGGGGGTCTATGTGTGTGTTATGTACACCATTTCAACAGAAATATATAAATAAATTTGTAGATAAACAAAAAAAAAGTGGAGAAAACGAAAAAGTAGATAAAAGAGTTAGGTTTCACCACGCACACGCATACATACACACACACACACACACACACACACACACACACACCTGGCTGAGTGATGCTACCCTGGAGGGTGGCTTCAATCTGATGCGTTTAATGTTGACGCTGGTGGCAAGAAACACACACACTCACCCGCTGTTTCAACCTGCCTGTCATTTCATTTCAGGAGACCTGATTTACTCATTTCATTTATTTAATTTTTTTATTATTATTATATGTGCAGCCATTTAAAACGCTCAAGGTGTGATGCAAAGCCCCACATCTCTGACAGCAAGTACGCTGACTGAGGATCCATCACACCCTTCAGTGCCTTTTACAGGAACGCCATAGAAACCCCGTATAGCCAAAAACTCGACTGTGCCACACTGTGCCAGACCACTGATTCCTGCTTAGCTGGGTGCTTTAATTGGCTGCGCTGCAGGCTGTCAAACCACTGACTGTCACTTTTGACCATATTTGGATGTGTTTTTTTTTAGCTAATATATGACAGCTTGTGAAAAATAAATATCAACCGCAGTAACACCCACGTGTGTGGAAATTAACCGTTTTTCTTTTTTGTCAGTAAATATTATAATGTAACCTTTGAGGACACAATATATGTCGTAAAGGCATTACTTGTCAGCAGGGGTTGTATTGGAGTTTGCGATGACGAGGAGATACTGTGTAGCGAGGTCAGGAACACATGATCTACTGCAGGCAGTCGAAACGAGGGCAATGCCTTCAGTTGAACGTTGGGCAGATTATTCACGTTTTTGGGTAATTTCAATAACATAATAATTAATTTAAAAGAAAAAAGCTCAGTGAAACACTATGAAATCCTAAAAGACAGTCAAACACAGAGCACTAGCAGACAGCTGTTTATCATTTAGATGCGATGAATGCTTCAGGAAAAAACTGGTATTAATGTCATTCATACAAATAGAAATTGCTGTGCACTGACCCAACTAACATATCTACTGTAACTTATAAACCAAGGATAATAAACTGCAGTTCATGCTTGCAGTACACCCTCTACTGCAAACATCATTGCTTTTAAAAATCAAAGCAGACTACTTCCTGCAATAATCACTTGATACACCATAAAAACATATTGGCGTTTTCCAGATGAAACTAACCTATATTTCGACTCTTCTGCTGCCGATAAAAATGCTGACTTCATTCTAAGCATAACTGCTCTGTTGCCAAAGGGTAACTATGAATTTGTGCACAGCAGCTCAGCTGCTTGCTTGGAGAAAAGCATTTGGGTTAATACCTAAGATCACAATGGCATGTCAGAAGATATAAATAATTAATGAAATTACTGCTGCTGCTGTGCCACCTGTGTAAATTGCAGACGGCCAATCTCTTAGTGTCGGGACATCGAGAGATAGAGTTCTATTGTAGCATCAAACAGCTGTGTGATGCTACAGCAGCTGTTTTATGAAGGCAAAGAACAAAAGCAATGATATTCTATGTACAGCACGAGACAGAAACTGAAAGCTGATTTGGAAATATGTGATAATTCAATAATACCAAAGGTGACAGAGTAGAGCTCCAGCAAGGTGTAATCTGAATGCGTTTTTATTTGGATGGTCGTTTTCATTGTACCCAAATGCTATTCAATTGATCTTCCCATCAAACCTCTTGCTGGTCAAGTGAGTCCAAGTACCTAAAGTGTGAACCAGATAAGTATGTATGAGCACGAAGATTCAAAAATGTTACTTTCATTAGTTTTGTCAGAATGTAAAAATAAAAATCTGTCTCTCCGGGAAGATCTAACGTAAAATCAGAACAGGTCTTTAGGGGCTTTGGAGCATTGCATGGTGGGAAATATCATATAGGGATTTGCATATTGCCATGGGGACAGTGGTGTTGCAGTGACTCCCTAAAGAGTTCAAGCTCCCTCAGGATAGACACAGTCCCTGAGGCCAGCTCTGTTACCTTTCTCAACAGTGGGGTACCTGCGCATGTGTGCGAGTGAGTTTGTGTGGTCGAATCAGGAAATTAATCATTATTTCAGTCAAAAGTAAACTTCTCCGAAGAAAAAAACTGCCTCGCTGATGAGAAGGGAAGGTAACACAAACCTGCGTGGGATGTGAGCCACAGGTCCAGTGACCTCATCCAGCAACAAAGGCTTCAACCCAACCCCCGACACCTAGGATAGACAGAAAATGGCATCCTGATTATTTATTTCTGTTCAGTGTATTTGCAGTAACTGCAGCATTATAATGCAGTACCGTACACCTTGAAAATGAATTTTAATGCTAAAGTAGTACACCCAAGAAATAATATGTTCCACACAGCAAAAGAAATGCTTCTCTGAACTGTAAGACACCCAAATAGTTCAATATTCACTTCAGTACAACCTACATTTCTATTTATTAGATATACACAGCTAAATAAAGGAAAATAGTTTTGCAGAAATTGATTTTCTCGGGTGTAAACCGTGATGAAGTCCGACAGCGCCCAGGGGTAAAGGTGTGAAGTGTGTCACCCCTGACTAATTGCTAAGAATTTGCATCTTGTTGACCACAGCAGCATGATAATATTATCATGAGGAAAGAAGACATTAATATACGGCAAATGCATAAATAAAACTGAAGGAAAACAATCAGTCCTCATTTTCAAAACCAGAAACCAAGATTAAAATAGAGGTAGGACTGATTTAATAATTCGACTTCCATCCTGAGAGATTTCTTTAAAAAAAAGAACATATTTAAAGCAATACAGCGTGGGAAGTCAAGTGCATTGAAAGGAGGACAGAGAAAGCAAGACAGAGCATATGCAGCTTATGCAAAGACACCGACAGACACACACACACAATTCTCAGATATAGTTTCAATTCAAAATACCCCTTGTCATTATCCTGTCTGCCTGTCTCTTTTTTCCAAATGAAAATTTGTAAGGACGAGTGAAAAATATGTGTCAGCACAGTTATTGTGAGGTCAATTCACACTGTGCAAAAAAGAGAACAGCGTGGGAGGGGGGGGGAGGATTAACTGAGATCAAAAGAAAAGTAAATAGTTCTGATTGTCCAGCGTTTTTTTATTAGGCCAGACTATTAAAAAGAGGGAAGAAATAGACAGGACAGGGCCAAATTAACAAGGGCAATAAGCAACAGCTGAAAAGAGCAAAGAAAAAGAGACATGAAAAAAGACCTGCAGAGAAGGAGAGAGCGGCAGGAGGCTCCACGGAAACAGAGAGGCCCAGCGCCGCTGGTAAAATATCGGCCACTCTATCGCCGTGGTGACAGGGGTCACTCCGGGAAAAGGAAATCAATGCTGACAGCAATGACTCACAGGTCAACACATATCCCCCCGTGTGTGAGTTAATGTGTGTCCGTTCGTTTGCTTATGGCCGTAAGTGTGTGCGCGCGTGCGTGTGTTTGTGTTTTTCAATTATGCATATGTTAAGTGTGTTTATGCGTATAAGCGTGCGTTTGTGTGCATGCGAGAGAAGATAGTAGTAGTAGAGCACATATGGAGTGCATAAAATCTCAAGTTAAACCATCCAAAAAAAGGATCTGAAGCATGTGTAAAGATAAGATTCAGGTCATTTAATGTGAAGTATTTAAGGCCTAATGGTGAAAGACAAGTAAACAGGTCGCCTTTGCTGTTTTAAAGGAGACTAATCGTTACATAATACACAGAGTCTGGATCTTCCTCATTTTTGGCGCCACTGTACTATGAACTTGAAGAAAACTTTAAATTAAGGACGTTGATTGGTGAATGATGATTACAGAAAAGGTCATATTAGTGCACTTTAACCTGCTGGCAGTATTTATGTATGGGGACTCCTCCTGCGTGATGGCACGTTTGGATATTATGTTGTATAATACCAGGAGAGCATTACTGGTCTATAAGAAAGTAATATAAAAAGCCAAGCTGTCCATCCTCTAAGTAATCAATCTGGTCACCAAACCACATCTATAAAAATATCAATGTACACACACCTGCAATGTGACAATGAGAGGACCTGGAAAACGTAGAGGTCAGCGGCTAATATAGGTAGGCTGTGTGTGTTTAGGAGTGTGTGCGACTGTGCGTGCAGGCCTTATATATACCCTTGGGTTAGCAGGAGTTATGACCTGCTTACATTATTAAGGTGAGTAGTAGGCCGTGTTATGTATGCCTAAAAAGCCAGTCAATTCATTACTGATGCAATCCCCTAAGTACATGAATAAGCGTGCGGCTTTCTCCTTTTCTCTGCCTCTCTGAACTGTAAAGGAGACAAAATATTGGTGTGATGCAGGGGGCTTTAGATAAATCAGAAACAGGAGGAAATTAATAATAAGAAATAAAACAACATTAGCTGATTAAGTATGTATAGCAGAGTGACGGCTGAAATTTACAGGCAGCTGGGCTGGGTGTCCGGAATAAGGTCTCATTACAGACCACAGTGTGTGTGTGTGTGTGTGTGTGTGCGCGTCCATCGTTAGTAATCCGTCACCTGTGGTCTCAGCTTTATGAAAAGGCCTGCAATCTATGATAATGAGCCCTGTGAAGGTTATGACCACAGTAAACTCATTTGTTAGCAGTAGGTATATGTGTGTGTGTGTCTGTCTGTCTGGCTGGCTGTTTTATGTGTAATACAACAATATCATAAAGGAGTGGCGAGGAAAAAAACTTTTAAAGCATTGGTGAAAATCATCAGAGAAGGGGAGCAAGAGAAAAAGAGGCAAGCAGGAAAGAAAAAGAGAGCACATTACACAGATGTTGCATCACATCAATTAGCTTTCTTGGCCAGTTATAAAACAAACACAGAGAGGACTTATACAATACATTCTTCTACGCGATGTCCTCGGCATAACAAGCAAAACTAACTTCAAATGTTGTGTCACAATTTCTTATTAAGAAGGCAAAGAGCTAGTCAACAAACGTCTTATCCTCACTACAGGTCCTTTCCCCCGTTATGCCATGGAAAAATTTATATTAGACACCATGTAAAGAGATTGCACTTGTAGTTGGAGTATGGCTGGTAATAATAGAAGTACCAAAAATGGTCAGCAGTAGTACTTCTACTGTAAGAAAGACAAAGAAAGTGCAAAACAGCAACAGTCATTCCCAGAGTGTTTTCCTTCTTCTCCACTCTCACTCTTCCTCTTTTTGCCTCAATTTTGCTTCATTTCTTTTTCATTGTTTTCAGCCTCAAACATCATCACAGTCTCTTGTCTCCTCCTGTCTCAATCATTTGCCCCTCACCACACCTCCTGTTCCCCAACATACCCCCCAACACACACACACACTTCCCTTTTCTTGTTTCCTTTTCTGTCTGAAAATAGTCATCAATTTACGCAATCATTCCATTTTTCCACTCCCCCCCCCCGATCCTTTTCTCCCGAGCTGGGTCAACTAAAAGCAACAGAGGAGGAAAAAGACAAAAAACAAACAAAGCAAAGACAAAAAACAAACAAAGCGGGAACGTGGTGCTCGTGAGTCACCAGATCACAACACAAAGCGAAGGCTGAATAAAATGCGACTGTGACTGGAAGGAGCATGCCAGCGTCTAGTTCTGCTACGTCACGACCCGCATGTTTAGAGTGAGCGTGGACTAAAA
>VOQK01009833.1:103555-113757 GCA_015052645.1 Benitochromis conjunctus | reverse complement strand
AGATGAAACGTGACTGGGTGTCTTTCAGCATGACAATGATCCCAAACACACCGCCCAGGTAGTGAAGTAGTGGCTTTGTAAGAAGCATTTCAAGGTCCTGGAGTGGCCTAGCCAGTCTCCAGGTCTCAACCCCACAGAAAATCTTTGAAGGGAGTTAAAAGCCTGTGTTGCCCAGCGATAGCCTCAAAACATCACTGCTATAGAGGAGATCTGCATGGAGGAATGGGCCAAAATACCAGCAACAGTGTGTGAAAACCTTGTAAAGATTTACAGAAAATGTTTGACCTCTGTCATTGCCAACAAAGGGTATATAACAAAGTATTTAGATGAACTTCTGTTATTGACCAAATACTTATTTTCCACCACAATTTGCAAATACATTTTCTGGATTTCTTTTTTCATTTTGGTCTCTCATAGTTGAGGTATACCTATGATGGAAATTACAGGCCTCTCTCATCCTTTTAAGTGAGAGAACTTGCACAATTGGTGGCTGACTAAATACTTTTTTGCCCCACTGTAACTAGCTGTGTATCTATCTATATATTAAATTACATACATTTACATATAAAACAAAAGTGTGTTCCAAAGACTTTAGCAGTTAGTTTTTTTTATGGGATATGCAGGAAACAACATGGCTTACACTGTGTGAGAGGTGGGAGACCCAGGCAACAGCTAACGAAGACAGACAGCCATTCGTGCTCACATTACACCTATGGCTAATTTAGACTAACCAATTTACCCAACATTTTTGCAGAGGAAGCCAATGCATGCAGAGCAAACCCATGCAGGCACAGGGAGAACCTGGAAATGCAATAAAAGCATGAAAACGCTTCACAGAGAGGCCATGGCTGAATATACAATCTTCTTGCTCTGAGACAGCACTGCTAACATCTCTGTGCCATCCAACAATTTAATTTCTGTTTATTCTTTTGGCTTAATTCATCTTATCCAATTTGTGGGGTGTCTTTATATAATAGGCAGTTACCTCGGTCTTTGGTTAGAGGCAGTGTTAGGACAGACTGCTCATCAAAGTGGTTGACACATTTGGAGGAGGAAAATTGACTATTCAACTACAGGAAGAGCATTTGGCTGACTCTCACTGGAAAGTGACACTGTGGCTTTGAATAAAAACTATTTTTGTCTCTATGTCTTAAAGTGATGCCTATAAATGGATGTAAAATACTACTATACTTGAAACAAAAAGATGAATAGGGGACACTGGGTAAATTGGTGTCTATTAAGTACACTATAAAAATCTCTGTAAAATGATATTTGAGATGATTTGCTCACTATATCAATATCAGTTCATTTTCAAACTAATCTATGTTGAAGCTAATTAAACTAAAATGTATCTTTAGGACATAGAGGAAAACATGAACCACTTTCAAGGTCAGTTTCCCCTATATCTGTAAACCGACACTATTTAATGTGTTTTCCCTTTATTGTCTTCTTTGCATCATACTTATTCTGAGACATCTGCTGGTGCAGGCACATTATAAACAGCATTGTGACTTATTTTAGGATTAGGCACACAGAGTTGGGGATATATTCAGTGCAAATAGTTCACATTTATGTGTTTTAGTAGTATATACTGTATGTCTTTTTTTTAAAGTGGAACACATATCTCTTTTTCTCTGGACGATGCCAAAAACTCCCCACAAAATAAAAGAGTCAATGGATCCCATTATTGTAGAGGCACAGGGTTTAGGTTTGCTCTTAAATTTGTCACCACCTATAGTAAAATTTTCTCCTTGTCAGCTGACACATCATTAGATGTGTGCTAATAATTCCAGATGGAGGCATAAGGTATAACAGAGAAAGAGGAAGCTTTAGAGGAAACACTTCCACTCATAAAGCACACAGAAAAAACAGTGCACCACCATGCTTTATGAAAGATTCACAACTTGTCAGCAGTGGGAAGACTCTACGCTAAAGAGACACTGTAACCTTTTCCTATCTGCTCTTGCAGACCTGTCTGAGAGGCCCATTTTCTCAGCGGGGTTCAGTCATGGAGGAGATGGTAGTGGCAGAGAGGGTTTTCCCAAATACACTCTTCATCTCAAATGTTACTCACATTATAATAAAGGCGAGCTCGAACCTTTCACGTACTCAAACACTTACACACTTTGAATCATCTTAGGAGACTGCCGGGGCCTCCACATCCCTTGAGATGACTGTGAATAATTGATTTTAACCAGGGAGACGTTTGCACCCCCCCCCCCATTTCCATATAGAGGAGAGTTTTGAGGAGGTGATTCAATAGTTGACTGATACTTGCAACACTTCACCAAAGTTTGAGAAAGTACACTTTATAGGCCTAGGATTTTTCCCAGAAGAATTGGCGAAATAATATCAAGTTTCCGTGAGAAATCTGAATGAAATTTTATCGCGTTCACTTAGATGTCAACATTTTAAGTAACACGGTACTACAGCAAGGCTTGCAATATACTAAGTAGATGATATGCACCAGAAATTTGTAAGAAATCAGAATCTTGCCATGTTTAAGGACTTCTGCCGGAACATTTTATGCCCTCAGGATAACTGGTGCAAAAATAAATAAATAAGCAAAAACATAAACCCCCCCAAAAAGACAACAAAGAACATTTTCACTGGTGTCACGGTTATCTAATCAGATTTCACCTCACTTTTACTGAACTTGGAGTTTGCTTAACTTTTTTCAAAAGGCTACATCCCCCTGTGGTTTCTCTTTCCACCGCCTTCAGTGTTGTCTTTCATTTCTGGGTCATGAGAGGGAAAACAGACTGGGGCGTTTTTGATGTGTCGAAACGTTTCCTGTAGAAACGGTGTGTAAACACTCAGCGGCTCACTCAGGAGGTAAACATGACGAGGCTTTATTACCCTAGTTTCCACAACTTTGATGTTTGGGAGATGGCATTAACATTCTGGAGGGAGGATGAGCTTCATGCTGCGTTTATCTGATTTCCCTTAACCTAGGAGCTTAAAGCAATCCATCAGGAATTTCTGTGCTCTTAGTCCCGAGTCTTTTTCTGATTATTCTCTTGCTGTTTAGATGCCTCTGGCTGCTAGTAACAGTCAATCTGACATCAGACATCATTTTTGAGAAACTGGAGGGCAAATATGTGCTGCCCTTTTAAAAGATGTTATCTCTCCAATATCATAACACCTGCATTACTCTCAGTTCTGGAGCTTTATAAGGACTAATGGGCATCCAAACCATTTAAAATATGATTGATGTACTCTTAATGGAACATTAAATTTCATAAAACGCCTGGGGGATAACCCTTCCATGACTGGCAGCACAGGTTTCCTGATTTTAACAAATAGTGGCCTGGGTAATAAGATGCATGCAGAGTATTAGTTATGCATTTAAAACTGGTCACTCTGGGCTGTTGCACTTAGCTTGGAGTAATTTGGTGTCAATGCTGTAAGCCCTGAGGTATCTTAGTTCAGAAACCAGTGATTAAAAAGGCTGATCAAATACTGGAACGTGACTACAGTTAAAAAAGATTCAACTGAAAATGAATGGTGAAATTATTTTTTCCACAAAATTACACACAGTAGTGATCCATTCTTCAAACCTTAAGGCAAGGAAGTTCATTAAAAAAAAAAAAAAAATCTGTGCATGAACACTATTTTGTAGTTAAGGTTCTGGAACGATAATGACAAGTTTAGATAAAATATGGTTACGGTTTGGCTAAAATGACACAAAATTTGTGCTTTTAGGCCGAGACACTGCAGGCCAGTAAACTAAACCTAAAAACTGAGTGTTTTATCCACTTTGGGAACTAAAGTTTAACTGCAGGCTAATGAGAGAACACAAAATCAGCATGTTAACTCAATGAACTTATAGAATCATCCAATACAAAATCAGTATTGAGGATGTCTTTTGTATTACTTTGTAACATGACATGTGAAATCTGTATTTCACAACATGATCACCTGCAGTTGGTAGCTTTTGAGCAAGAATAAAGGGAAAAGGTATGTTTAGTTGTTTTATTTTGCAGTAATTCTTTACAGAAAAAAACATGTAATCTGATTACAGTAATAATAACTTTAAGGTTGCTCATTTTTACTGCCTCTCTTTTCAGGTCTTCCTGCCTGTGCGGACTGACAGTATTGCAAATGTTCTCTGAACTCACCTGGTGACTTTTATTTCAAACGTTATAATTAAAGTTATATTTATTAAACCAATTCATCAGTAAATATCTGCTCATTTCATAGACAGGGTTTATGAATAACAAGATAATACAGGATAAACATAAATGTCAAGGCATAGTACAAGATGTGAAATCTTTTGAAAGATGCCATTCTGCATGTTCAAATGACTTTTTTTCTTTCCTTTATGACAGCACCTCAAATGCAGGGTTTTTAGTTGGATGATCAAGAGCCTGTTACTTCAGGGAAGAACCAGCCTGCATTTCTTTGCCACCAGGGGTTGCTATTTCTTTCTTCCACAAATAAAGAGGTTTTCTTTTCTTCTAAATCCAATCTTTTTTTTCCCTCCCTCCTACACCTCCTCCCGGCAGAAGCTCCCCAAATAGCAAAGCGGCACTTCAAACAGACACCAACATCCAAAAAACCATTGACAGGGTCCAGCTTGGGGCTGTCCAGTTAGGGAAGGAGGAAGGAAAGAGGAGGGCATGACGTAACGATAAATACAAGCCAAAACACCTTGGGAATACATGTTTGGGCCTGCAGTGCAGCTTATGTTGATCCTGTAGCTTCATTCAGAGGCGGATTCAGTGCAGGCGCCTACTGAGAGAGCCATAATTCCCTCGCAGACTGGAACTCCTCTTCCCACAGAAACTTTTAAGAATGGCAACACTAGGCCAAACGTGTTTGGTCGTGGGGAGACACATAATCTCCAAAGAAGGGTGATGCCACATCTCAGTGTGGTGCAGTGCGAATAAAGAGTGTGGAGGAGTAATCCATGATAGGGCTTAGTCACTACTATCAGACTTTTGTCAGCGTTTTAGGCAACCAAAAGAACTTTTTTTGCCATTCATACATCTTGAAAATGCCTCACCTAATTATATAAACTGGCTCTAATGCGGAGCTTTATTGACATAAGCCTGTTAAGAGGTTTTCAGAAAGGACCACATTTGTCTTTCCTGTTTCTCCCAAACAGACAGGAAAAGCTTTTCTCTCCATCCATTCTCTAAAGTCTCTAGTCGTCTCTGGCTCCATGCATATAATCCTAGACCAGCTCAATGGCTTGCAATATGGGCCATTATTCACTCCAATACAATTTCTCTGTGCTGGTCAATAGCCAAGGACGTAGTCGGAATTGAAAAGTTTATTTCTTTCACGAGAGCAGATGGATCTGACCACAGGGGCAGCATCACAACAAGCCCTCAACTTATGTACTCCACAGTTTTTCTAGAAAAATGGTGCCCACATTTTACACATGCATCTTGGTTTGCTTATTTGTTCTTTTTTTCCGTCACTCAGGTGATTTAAGACATTTATTTATTTGATATTTATTATGAAATAAGGTAAATCCTCAGACATAATAACTTGTGGCAGGTAGCCTGACATGAAATTGCAGTCTTTCCCTTCATTTACTTTTAATCTGCAACAATTCAACCAGGCAGCTTGTGCGTGCACTCGGGTTCTTCCCTGCGCTTTATCCTTGTTATATGCCTTTCTTTTTGCTCATTTGAGGATGAGGTGCGTGGAAAAGGGGCGTGAGGATTTCAATTTAGCCCCATTGCAGTCAGGTGAGCTGAGAATAACGAGTTTAAAAGAAATCAGAGATGAACAGTAAAGATAAGATATACCTGATTTTACTCAGGGTAACATTACACAAATTGTGTAGTAGATAATAAAATGTAAGGCATACCACATTTGTGTGTGGTAGCAAAGCTTTAAATAGATTTTATACCTCTGATTTTGAATAATTAAGGCAAATGACCATAATCTGTATTAGCCTTCTGTACTGTTATGGCTGCTCTCTCATCTATTTGCTCCAAAGTCTGCTGGTTGATTATGTAGTCTTAGAAAAAAAAAAAACAGAGGGCAGAGCAGCCAGCAAAAAAGGAAATCCCATATTAATACTGTATATTTCAAAAACATGATCATCAGCTACCATGGGAAATGGAAAAATGTAATTTGCATCTAAAATCAGATATTTCTTTGTCTTATGGTTTAACTGTTTTTGTTTTTAATGACTTATTTCTTCTTCTTAAAAAAAATTAAATGAGCATTTCTCTATGTGTCTCTGACCAGATGGATAAATGTAGCAAAGGCGCCAGATTGTCGCTGACTTTAGGCAGTGGCAATCTTAGTAGCCTTTTTCTTACTGTGTTACCAACATCCATACCGAATCAGTTACTACTAATCTGAAAATTAAATCCTGTTTAATGCTACTGGCTGCATTTTCAGGCCATTTTGATAAAGACCTTTAATCTACTCTACATGGTTAATTTGTGAAAACAGTGGCTAATTGTATTCCTCTTTTTGTTCATTTTCCTCTTTATCAAAGGGGAGAAATAAGATGAGAAATCCTCTCGTCAGGCACTCTTGGTCCTACAAAATTCCTTAAGTAACGGGATGCAGAATTTTATTAAAATTATTGTTTCAAATGATTAACTCAAGCACAAGTTATAAACTTTACATTCAACAATGAATGGCAATGAAAATCTTTTTTTACAGAAACTAAATGTGCTTGAGTACACATGCAGGTTTAGACTTGTGTTTTGCAACTCTCAGTCTTGCTTATCAGCAGATGAAGGCAGCAGGGGCAGACTGCTGTAGGGTAAAGCATGGTGAATAAGAGAATTGAGGGGTTTAATGAAGAAAACATTGGACTCTTGAATCCACAGTACAATCATTTGGCTTCAGAAGACTTGGATAATTCTGCCAAACTGTTTAGGTTCATTTATTTGCCATTTTATACACTTTTGGAACTCAAAAAGAACACGGTCAGCTGATTCAAACTGGGACTTTGGTTTTGTTAAGAGTATAATGTGCCAAAAACACCACCACAAAAATCATTACGTGGGGTGACTGATATTTGCTTTCAAGACTGGCTCTCACCACAGCACCAGCTCTCCTCTGCTTCTGTTTCTCAAGGTAATTAGAAAGTGTGGCGGTCCAAGAAATTTTGAAAGCATGGAACAATTTGATCTCTTCGGATTTTATCTTGTTATCGTAGACTGAGACATTGATGTTGAGGCTGGGGTTCAGAGGAAACCATACCATCTGTTACAGGCCTAGTACCTGAACAAGAAGTTCTGTCTTCGATGTAGCTCAGCCGTACTGAGCTACATCGCACACTCTAGGACTCAGCCATTAAAAAAAGATTGAAAATGTATGGAAGGGTTCCCCAGCAGGAACCTGGAATGTCATTTGGGCAAATGAGACCAAAATAGAGATGTTTAGTCATAACTCACAATACTATGTTTGGCAAAAGCAAAACACCAAGCATGGTGATGCAATGGTGATGAGGAGGGCTGATGATTTAGGGGCTTGTTTAAAGTTGAGTATGAGCTCTTCTACCAGAGTAGTACCAAATGTGGGGCCATCTGTCTGAAAGATAGAGCTTTGCCCAAATTGGGTCATGCGATAGGACAATGATCAAGCACACTAGCAAATCTAGAACAGAATGGCTGCAATCGAAAAAGAATTACAATGTTGCAAAGGCCCAGTCAAAGTCCAGTCCCCAACCTCACTGAAATGCTGTACCAAGACTTTAAGAGATATGTGCATAAATCTAATGCCTCCAATAATGTCTTTAAGACGAATGTGCAAGAATGTATCTACCAAGATGTGAGAGACTGATAAAGCCATACAGGAAATGATTACTTCAAGTTATTGCTGTTAAAGGCGGTTCTACAAGCTACTGAATTCACAGGACTCTGTACAGTCCTATGAAAAAACAGGACTGTTCACAGTTTTTTTCACTTGATTATGTAGAACACTAACTGACAGAGTTTAGAGCCATTGTCATGCTACAGAATTAAATTTTATGATAATCAAATACCTCTGTCCCTAAAGAAGGGCTAGGGTGAAGATAGGTACAAGACTGGGTGAAAAAAGCTAAACAGAAGATTAAAAGAAATAAGCAGGTTTTATTAAAAAGGAGTTAAAGAGACAGCTGTGCCACTACATCAGATAATAGAGCAAAGGATGCCAACAGACTAAAATATGCTGAAAAGAAAATAGATGTTTGAGCAAACCAAAGGAAAAGACTGCTGGAAAAAGGCACTAGCTACTCACTAGTAGCTGAAACCACACTACTAAAAGTCACTACTCTTAAGGCTGGCCCACACTGAGACTGAATGGCTCTTCACCAGCTTTTATACTGCAGGGAGGCTAATTACTGAGTGGAGCCAGCTGTGCACTGGCTCCTCAAGAGAAATGGGCGGCAGTTGAGTCTGTGGGAGAAACAGGGCACACCCACACAGCACACTGAAGACCTGCTAGAGCCATAACAACCTCTCTTGTGATAAGAAGTAAAGTTCAAAAAACTTTTCCACAGTACCCATTTTAGTTTTGCTCTATTTGTGTTTTCTTACATGTATTTTCATTTGCATCCACAGCAGTACTTAAGAACCAGAGTGAGAGGGTGCTGGATTTGTAGGATCAGCTGACATCTTGTGCCAGAAAGTATATAACCAGAGTATGAATGACCTTAGCTTACAGGGGGTAATCATTAAACATTTCCAGTGACAAAAGAGCCCTGTGATGCATTGGAGTTAGAAAATTGTGGCTATTGGATCTGAAAGTGGTCTGACCTTCAAAGTTTCCTCCTGTCAAGAGAGCTTTAGGTGGACTGTTTTTGCGGAAATAAAAGGTGCCACATGTCACCCGAGGATACAAAGTTGGCGGTGCCCTTTTGTGTGCAGCCAGCGGTTCCTGGACACTGCTGACTCTGTCAGACTGACCAATGGTCTGTTAAACATTTGAAAATGCCAGCCAGCGGTTTGGATATTTTTATATGCGGACTTGGAGTGACTGAGTTTAGAGAACTTCCAACTTTTATGAAGGTGCTATAAAAACAACTTAGTCTTTGGAGATTACAATTGATCAGGTCTCTTTCGACTCTGTTCACCAACTCCTAAAATAGGTGCTTCTTCAACTGCTACAATATGCATTCACCGACATTTTAATGTTTTTTTTTTTTGTCTGTTAAAGCGTGCAGACATTATTTATAACTTTAACACAAAGATAAGAAGAGTGAGGTTGAGTCCAAGTATGAAAGTAGCAGACCAAGCAGATACATAAAGAGACAAAGTTAATAAAGTGGAGTTCAGTAACACATTTGTCACTCTTTGTCAGTTGCCACTTGGAAATATTGGTAACTTTGAAGCATTGGAATCTCTAGGACCACATCTCTAGGTTAACTACAGTTTGTGTTTATTTGCTCTTTGCTTGCTGCTGGTGTTGACAGCACCTTTAAGGCAGCACTGCCCTGCCAAATGCCAAACTCCATTTAGAGTATTGCATCATTTTATTGGACAGTGGTGTGCTACATAAGCCTAAATGACTTTCTAAAAAAGGACTTATTATTTGCTAAAGCATACAAAGAAATCAGTTTGTAGTGAGCTACTATTATTTCAACCCTTTTTTTGCATTTTGTCAGAATGGGAATTAATTTTCTTAACCACCCCTACAGTTATTATAAGGGTTATTATTATAGAGTCTGGTTAAGAAAATGATAAAGGAAACTAATGGTAAAACAGTTACTGTGAATTTTGTATGCACATTTTTCTTTGATAATAATAATAATAAATGCTATATATTATATGCTATACTATACAATAATATGTATTGATAAAGTAAGAACATTTTCAAATGCACTGAAAAAAGGTGAAGTGCAAGAAAGAATGAAAGACAACTTTGAAATCTATCTGAGATATTCTAGCGAAAGAAAAAAAAAGTCAGTAATTAATCAAATTGTAGTCAGCATTGTGCTACATTTTAACCACCACAGAACTGCTAAGCTACGGCTGTTTATTTCAGAGGGTCACTCTGCACTGTTATGCAGCTGAGTATCCAACTGGAGAAGATGAGACGAAAAGCTACACTGACTTTTAACTCCCTTTCTCTTTTAAAATCCATAAATCACTTCCTACTCGTGTGTTCCCAGGAGTCAATTTACACACTGACCGCAGTCTGAGCAGCTAAATCGGCAGTATTGTGTATGCAGCTTTGCGTCATTACAAAGGTTCTAGTGCATAATAAGTGCTATGCCTTCAGCTTCATGGATTATAATT
>VOQK01009833.1:64375-74961 GCA_015052645.1 Benitochromis conjunctus | reverse complement strand
TGGCTTTATATTCCCCTGGAATAGGAAAGGAGTATCATGATTGATAAACAAAGTAACAGAGCTAACCACTTTAAATAATACTGAGAAATACTCAACATGATTAAAAACAGCAATATAAGTAGTGAAATAGAATATCCTTGGATATATATGGTTTTTTTCTTGGGAAAAATGTTTGCAGAAATTGTAAGTAAAAGGAATAAATATAAAAATCTCTAAAGAGATGATTAAACAAACATTTTTAAGTGTTTTTGTGGACTTGCATTTCCACTGATAAGGTTTATACTGTGTCCTTAGCTACATTTCTTATAACCTGACTGGATACCAAACAGCAGCATAAGCCCTTACCCGAGTGAGTAACAGGTTTGTCAATCTCAGAGGGAGAGGAAATCGGAAAGCATTTCATTTCTTTTGTCTCAACATTAATCAGTTTCCGAATGCCTCAAGGTGAACACTGGTAATCAAAAGGAAATAACCGGTATGACATTCATCTTTTTTGTGTGCCACGTAAAAACCTTGAAGACATAGAAAAGAAATAGTCCTCAGTAGAAAGCAACGAAAGAGCAACAAACCATTATTGTGACCTAATGATCAGTGGAGGTCAGAAAATGAAGCTGCACATGAACCCATAAATCATGGCTGAAAAAGCAGAGGCACTCCTCAGTTTCTACTTGAAGGTGGAGCGCTAAAGTTAGAAGCTTTTGTTATTAACCCCCCCCCCAACTTTTTTCCCTTTAAGAGAAAAGCTAGAGTTATCGCAGATTTACTATGGGATTGGTGACTCACAGTAATATTATCGCTCAACTGCAGTCCAAAAAGAAGCTCTTATTGCATCAGTCCAAAGGGGGATTTCACTGAAGTTCTGCATGTCACTAGTGTCTTTGTTGCTCTGAGGCACAAACTTGAGAAAGTGTAAGACTTTGCCTTTGTTTCAGTTAAAACAAAATAAAAACATGTCAGTCTGGTAATGTCTGGTATCGACTGATAATAGAAAATAATAATAAAAAAAACACTGAAACAATTAAATATGGTAAAACAAAAATAAAACTAAAATATGAATGTGTTAGGCAGAACTCACATTTAAATAGTGTTTGTATAATGTAAAGGGAGATCGTAACATACCACCTGTATTTATGAGACTGGCATTGCTCCCTGGATCTCCTATGAGGGAAACTGCAGGAATATTCCCCACTTATGAGCCATATTGTTTGTTGCTGTGCGTGTGTGTGCTTTGACATTTCACTAGAAACCACATCAAACAGTGTTGTTCTCTTTCTATTTGAATTTGATAGTAAATTCAAGTGTATATTCTTGTTTCAGCCAATTCTTCCAAACACCCTACTCCCTTTAGTACACAACAGGTCATTATCATTCCCCAATAACGTGCTTAACACATTTGAACTATCCAACTAAATTAATTGCCAGGGGACTCTCTGTAGTGTTTGCCAGTCATTATAAAACTGGACTGCCCGTACAGCATACAGATTACTGGCGCGAGCTTAATGAAATCGCAGCGTTGTCAATTATATCAGTGAATATTGCAACATCTGATCACGTTGTTTTTAACGGGGACATTAGCAGTCACATCAGG
Organism: Benitochromis conjunctus; assembly: GCA_015052645.1. Classification (NCBI taxonomy): domain Eukaryota; kingdom Metazoa; phylum Chordata; class Actinopteri; order Cichliformes; family Cichlidae; genus Benitochromis; species Benitochromis conjunctus. Next base: position 73,373 of record VOQK01009833.1, on the reverse strand, counting down.
CCACAATATTTCTCACAGAGTGCAAGTGATTAAAAGCGCTGGTTCTCACAGCAGCAGAAAAATCGAGACATTTCTCATCCATTACTGATGAGCCTGTTTGGCCTTCATAGATGAAACCCTGGATAGGCTCATTACTCTTTACTTTTTTTTATTTCCATATTTTAGTAAGACCAGAATTAGAAATGATTAAATATTTCATTCGAGTCATATTAATCCAGACCAGTCAACAGTAAACAAAGGTGTAGAAGGCACAGCTGTAATACACGTTTGCAGTATGCAGTACACAATTTCCTTTAGGCTCAAGCTTATTTATCAGTCCTATAAAAGTCTCGTTTTAAAGTTGTCCTCTAATTCCCCACTGACCACACAAAAACTAGAAAACAGAAAAAGAATGTGTTGTGTGTCTCTTAATTTGTATCTGAACTGCCAGGGCCACACAGTCAGCTCTCACTGCAGTCCTGCCTCCTTCAAAACTGTCTAAGAAATCTGTAAGTCTAGGGAAAGTGTAGAAAATAAAATAAGATCAAATATTTATTGAAAACTATGCAAGCAAGTGTGCTGTCCTCCCTGGTACCTCTCTGAACTGACAGTAGGATTGTATTTATTCCCCTAGCACATATCTCTGTGTAAATAAAGAAGCGTTAAGTCTAAGCACTACTAATGCTGTAGTGTATCTCAAAAAAGTGTTTTTATTGTATTACCCATGCTGATTTTCTTAAATCTTGAGTTGTTTTATTGATACAATAAAACACTAAAACTAACACTGAAATTAATAAACTAAACTTAAACATGCAAACCTGTTATGGAAATTAAGTGAAATTAAACTGAATGTTAAAAAAAAATGTTAGAATGAAATAAACTAAAAACTAATTGCAAATATTAAACTACAATAACCATGTCGATATTCATTACATGCAAAGTGATTTAACCCTGTTTGTTTTCATTTTGATGATTATGGCTTTTAGGGAATTCAAAATCTAAAGTCAATAATTTGAAATGATTACAGTATTTTGAAATGATTACAATATTTTCATAAGATCAATGGGAAAAAAAATGACACTACTGAAATGTCAAACTTTATAAAAATATGTTCATTTATTCATTCAATCCTTGATTAGCACTCCTTTATCACAAATTACTGCAATAATGCCATGTGACACACACATGACAATGATGGTTTTATTGAAGCCCATATTGCTTTGAAAGCCGACTTCAACTTATCTCTATTTTTGGGTTGGATGTTTCTCTTCTTCCTCTTCACACTATCACACAGATTCTCCATGGGGTTCACGTCAGACAAGTTAGCTGGGCAATCAAGCACAGAAATAACATGGTCGGCAAACCAGTTGGCAGTAGTTTTGGCACTGCTGGCAGCTGCTAAGTCCTGCTGGAAAAGAAAATTGGCATATCCATAAAGCTTGTCAGCAGATAGAAGCGTGAAGTGCTCCTGGTAGATGACTGCCCTGCCATCTACCACCAAAACCAACATATGATATGGCACATCAAATCATAAATTCAAAATTAAAAAAATGAAATGCAGAATTTACTTTCATTTGAAAAGAGGACTTTGGACTTCTTCCCCTTAGCCCAGGTAAGATGTTTCTGATGTTGTGTCTGGTTTAGGAGCTTGATATTAGGAATGTAATAACTGCAGCCATGCCTTTTGCTTGTGCATAATTTTCTAGCATACTTTTCCCTTGTTGTCAGCTTTTCATTAATATGCTTTGACACAGCACTCCGTAAAACAGCAAGCCTTTTCAGCGGTGACCTTCTGTGGCTTACCCTCTTTGGGGGAGAATATTAATGATCATCTGGACAATTGTCAAGCCAGCATTCTCCATGAAGTTTTAATTTTGATGACTCTTAGTCGTAATCATCAAAATTTAAACACAAATGCTTGAAATATTCATGTTTTACATATCTTGTAAATGAATTTTACTTCTTAATTGTATACATTTTTTTAATGCACAACAGTTGAAAACAGGGAAAAACAATATGTCGGAAACCCTTCTTCTGTGGGGTTGAGTGCAAAATGCAGTATTTGTTTATTATTAAGAAAAAAAAACTTTAGCATGGCACATAATTGGAGCTGGAAAAGATACACAGAAATAAGAAATAAGTCCAGTCTTTTTAGTAAAATAACTAAAGCTGAAAATGAACAAAGAAGTTATATAATAGGGTTTCACACAGCCAAACATGAAAGCTGCTCATCTTCAGCCAACTTCCACTTACATTTTACCATTCACTGGAACAACATGTCTTTTCATCTAAGCCAGCCACTTCCTCCCTCCTCCGGCCTCATCCAGCATCTCCGCAGCTCAGGAGATAGAGTAATCAGAAGACTTTCAGGAAATCAAACAATGCTACATTTCCTGCCAAGGAGAGATGTCAATCAAGTTGACCCCGAGGTCCAGGCCAGTTTACTTGTGTGAGTGAGGATCTAGGGGACCTATTTGATGCCATCAGTGTCAACACTGATAGCAGATGAAGCGTTCACTGCCGATGCTGGTTCGCTACATTTAGTTTTATTCAAGATTTCTTTTTACTCTTCATTGTTTGGTTTTATTTATTTCACGTGTATTTGTTTTTGACAAGAAACATATTTAGTGTTTGCAGTTGAATCCATCGTGCGATCAAGGTACGTTAGTGAGATTTGAAACATTTTCTAAGCAATCTTTCTCCCCATTTTTTGTGATCCATACTGTATGGCTTGTAATAATGCTTCTATAACCTAATCACTATAGATAACCTCTAGCTATATTAATGAACAAAAACATATATGATACAAATGGAATTTTCCCAAGAGCACAATAACAAAAACAGCAGGTTTTGAATTTTTTCTCCAGGCGTAAATAAGAATGGCTGAAACGTCAGTACGTTCCAGGTGGAATCCACTAACTCACTTTTATTCACCATTTACACTTACATTCATATAACACTTTGCTTCATGCCTTCAAGCACTTAATATCATACTCACAATCCAAAGGATGAATCAGTATCTTGCTCAAGAACACTTCAACATGCACACTGAAAGATCAAACCACCGACCTTGTGATTAATAGATGACCTGCTCTACCTTCTGCGTGCCCCTGCACAAAGTGTACAATCATTCTCTTTACCTGAGCAGAAGGCTAAAAGACAAGTTACATGTAAGCGTTACATATAACCTGTAAAAATATTATCCTAATGCTTGTTCTAGTTTTAGGGATTTTGTTCAGTTGCTGATTTACTTAAACTAAGGTAACTGTAGCAATCAGCCAGATCTGTGACTGGCAAGCCAGCATTTTTTCTTTCATTGACCTCCAGTTATTGTTTTCTGCAAATGTTGTCAAGAGTTTCTCCTTCTCTGATTATAGTTCCACATCATTAGCACAGGAAATACATATGGACTTACATCAGCATAACCACAAAACAGCCTTGAAATAAAACACTTATTGCAACTGCTCATCACACAGCAGTAACTTATAGGTATATGCTTGATCTCACAGTTTTTTTTAAAACTAACCTGTATAAGTTTTCATCACAATCCTGTCTGCCAGATTCTATACTGTCAGGCTTCAGTCTTTCTCTGCAGTTGTCTTCAGTGGCATTATCATTCACGTCATGCTTATGGACCAGAGCCAAGACCTTGATTGGATCAGGAGTCACAGAACTTCAAGTTTTAATTGAATTGAAGCCGATCTCCCCAGGAGTCTACCAGTGGTCTGTGGAAAGAAATTACTAAGCAGGGCATTAAGAATAAGCATGATATGGTTAAGGGTGCATTAACTGGAGGCTTAAAAGAGGCTAATAGCAACTGAATATCAGTACCAATATAGTTTTTCTTCTAAGTGTAGCATGACATCAGAATTAAAAAGTCATAATTTAAAAACAAATCAATACTCTATGCTTGCATGACTATTTCATGAGAGAGTCTTTGAGCTCTGTGTTTGCATATGCATATACTATATGTATACATATGGGACTCGCTTGACGAACTGTCAGGCTGGAAAGGCGTTATGAGTTTTTCAGCTACCTCTGATATGTTTTTCCCTCAGCTGTTTGTCAGCTTGGAGGCAGCTCGATCATCCGGCTAACTATCACAGTTAAAACATGTTTTCCCATAAGCGCCTTTGGAGAATTCTAAGAAGCTCAGTGGCTTCCAGCTTCTGCTGTTGCTGCCCCCTGACAAAAACACAGAGGCAAAACAGAGTTCAGAAGCAACCACTTTAGGGGAGATTGGGAAATAAGTCATGTTTCGTGAATGAATTATTATTATTATTAGTCAAAAATTAATTAGCATTTTCTTGTGTTTGGGCGTACAAACACACCCACACACGCGCACACCAAATGTTTTCATACTGTCGATCAATTAGCTTAACTGCTCTTATCCTCCTGGAATCTCACAGACCAAAGACTTTAGTGCTTTTGTCTGAAAACACCTCAAACAGAAACCAGCACAGCCTGAATCAAACTGGCGGGCCCGCAACTGTTTTATCCCAGCTTGGAAATGGAACTCTGCTGCTCAGTTTTTTAATACAAGTGCCCAAATGAGCCTCATATTTATATTCATATTCATATCATCAAACCCTCTTTTGAGAACAAAGGAAGCACTGGTCAAATGCTACTGTAGCAAGAGATTTATTTGAAGAACCATAACTTCATACAGACAATGTAATATAAATCAAAGGTTTGAGAAAATAGAGTAAAATAAACTGAGAGTGATTTAACTTTTGAGAAATCTTGAAAAATTATAGTTGCATAGCTGATATCAAATTGAATATTAAGCTTGAAGAAGATGTAAGATGGGAAACCAGGTCTGTGAGGCTTCTGCAGTATTCTGGGCATTGAACTGGACTGTTGTGATGACAAAGGACCTGAGCCAGGAGGCAAGATTTTTGATTTATCTATAATCCAGCCCTCACCTATGATGAGTTCTAGTTGCTGACCAAAACAATGAGACTGTAGACACAAACAGTATGAATCTCTTATCTATGTGAGGTGACTGTAGAGATGGAGTGAAGGGCTGGAAAGGAGTCTCTGATGACTCAGTTGAGTTGGTTTATCCTTCCAGAGCGCCTTACTTTGAACTCTCTGGAAGGAGTTTCGTAATGTCATGTGACCCTCTAATAGCAAGAGAGAGGGCAGTAAGTCCTTACACAGAAGGGAAAAGCAATTCATGGTGCTCCATTTTTGTATTGTGGGAAAGTCTCTCTTTGTCACTTCTATCTGCTTGCAAACTACTGAAAACACTGAAAACAGTTAATGTGCTGAGTAGAGTGTGGATTGTAGTGTGCAGGATCTAAATGCAGCAATGTGAAACCAAAGAATGAACTGAAAATGAGCCTTTAATGGCTGATGGAAATAGAAACAAAAGCGAAGAAAGCAGTCATCCAAAAACCAAAGCACAAGGAATAATTCCAAGGACACGAACAGCCTACATCCAAGGACAATTTGATGAGGGTAAAAGCACACACTGCACTACTATATGCATATAGAGGGCTATTCATTAATGATAAACAGGAGCGAGAGGAACACAGGTGAGCAACAGGTGAGAACAATCTGGGGAATCATTGGAAAACACTAAAGAAGCACAACTAAGACAGAAACAACAGAAACAACGTAAAACAGAAAATAACCAAGGGAGACAAGAATAGTAACACTAAATAAGATTTATGAGACAAACAAATGAAAGGGACCAAGGTATAAACACAGTACGAGACAGAGGGAGGCCAAAAAGAAAAGCTGGGGAGGCTGCTTCTACTAAATAATAATGAAAATAGACACAAAGCAAATCTCATCACAGTAAGTAAACACAAAACTAAAGACCCTGTAATGCAAGAATAAGGTTAACAGAAAACTAAACTAATAGGGAATCACAATGGGCAAAAAAAATTCAAACAGAAAGTTAGAACCTCGAACACCAGAACAACAAAACACCAAAAATAAACTAAGATTGTAATATATAAGCTATAAATTAAAAAAAACAAGAATCCAACACAGACCAAACAGGATAACCCAGGGATCACTACAGGCAAGCTAAAGGAGTTTCACAGCATGCATACTGTGATATAGTGAAGCTTGGATGGATTGGAAAACTATCGTGAAAGATTATACTTGCACATCCTTCATCCTAGTTATTTGTTATGATTTCATAGACTGTTATTAAGCAAAAGACCGTCACACAAGTGAAAACCAGCTGCAGATTTGTGTAATGCTACTGTTAATTACCTGATATTTGTTGCCTTTGACACACACACACACACATACGCGACAGACGTTTAACTGCATCATATTGCGCCATGTGCCTTCTAATATTAATGATATGATAATCACTGATTTTAGTATTACCGTCATAGTAGTCCCTAGTCCATCCTGAGTATAATCCATATACACATGTACACAAAAGTAGAAAGCATTATGTCACATCTGTTTAGTTTGCAGTGTAATGTGGAGTTTGCATTTACATTACGTGCTATGAGAATTAAGACTTACAGCACTGTTTGCTCTCCCTTAGCGCCTCCTAAAGCTTGCACCTCACTCCTCCAGGTGCAATTAAAGCGCTGAAAAATTCTCTGTGTTGGAGGAGAGGGAATAATTCTCCAGTTCACGAAGGAGAAAGAAAGCATAAGTTAATATAATGAAAAAGTCAGGATAACTGCAGACTGCATTTTCCAGCACGGATAATGGTACTGTATTCACCTATACTTAGAGGAGCATTTCCCACCACACACACACACACACACACAGACAAAGCACATAAGAAAAATAACTGACAATTACATCTCTTTCTTTCAGGGAAACCTCCCTGGAGCAGGAGTACATCGAAGGTCATAAAAGCAAAATAGTACATGTGTACAGTCTCTTCAACAGCCAAGACTACAGCATCTCCATGAAGCGTCAAACGCAAGTGTCCTTGAGAGAGAAGACTAGCCCACGTCAGTTGACTATTCTTTTAATTAGTTAAATGGCTCAGCTGTAATTCACACCTGCCCAAGTGTAACATTTCTGTCCTCTTTTCATTTATTGTTTAAACTAAACTAAGTGTAGGTCAGAGTGTTTATTGTCAAAATAACTTTACATAACTTTGTTTACAAATTAAATGGACTTTGTAAAGGTGGCAGCAAATCATCGTAAAGCTGCAATATAGGTACCACCCAAGGGCCTATATCACACAAGCAGCAGCTTGTGACACAGAACTGAGAAAGTCAGAAGGAAACCCATGTTGTTAATACTACTATGTTATGCAGGTTCTAGAAATGAAATGAAGTACTTCCATGCATCATGTGTAACTACAAACCAGATCAGTCAACCCCCTCGCTGCCATTCCCAAATTAAAAAGTAAAAAAAGAAAAGAATATAAGAAAAACATGAACATCTGGAATTATAACAAATAAAGCCAAAAACGAATATGAGAGGATTCCAGTCACTCACCTTCATCATGGCTCTGAGTGTTTTTTTTTTTTTTATCTTGTCTTCTAAGTACAAGAGAGAAATAAAGGCTAGCTGGCTGTGGCTCATGTAAGGCCAGAGAAAGTCCATAAAATAACACAAACCAAAACCTCCTCCCTCCAGTGCAGCAGTCTGTCAGCCATACCAGGATCCTGATGGCAGCTGCATGTCACCAGTCACACCATGTGTGAATACAACAAGACAGCTGAGCCAGTGAGGCCCCAGGTTGTGCCAGACGAGTGTAACTCTCAGTTCACTCCCCAACTTCCTGCTGTCATGCGCCCCAGTCCAAGTTCATTCTTGTTAGCCAAAAAGTCCTTCAGGACTGCCTCAACAAGCTAACAGTTGCATAACACAAGTGGCTGCATACTGCTATAGAATAAGCAATGTGCTAAATAACACTGAAATCAGGTAATGGTGCATTCCCTTTATACTTCAATATATATTCATGCTTATAAAAAAATAAAAATATCCTCTCTGCCTTTAGTCTGAGTGGAAGAAAATTGCTGACAACAGAGATAAAGAACAGCTGGAAAAACTGTACAGAATACAGGCAATGGGTGCAATTTCAAAACACAGTATTTTGTTCACCTGTCTAGGACTAAGAGAGCCAAAGTGACAAATACCAGGTGGGTTTGAAAGTTTTGTTGCAGATTTTAAGCAGCATTTTTGCATTTTGCAGATGTGCTGCTAGCAACCCGAACTGCAGAATTTAATTTAGGATCACACTGATTCCACTGAAGCTTATATCAGGGAAGCTTCCCTGCCTCATATGATTTGGGTAAAAATGTATTTGGACCAAGGTCGATCAGCTTCTTCAGACCACAGATAATACCGCTGTCAATATGTTGTGCTATGAAAATAGATTTAGCAGTAAGAACATACCTGGAATTTTTGCCTAGATTCCCCATATTGTCATCAGCATCCATAAGAAATTAGGTTTTTTCAGAAGACATCAACATATACATGTGGTTGATGTAAATATGGGAGCATGGGGGACTATTCATCACCCCCCCCCTCCCCCAGATCACAGCTAAAGCATCTGTTCGATCGTCTATATTTATGTTTGTGTTTCAGATAGTCTTGCAGTAACAACTGAACACTTCACCAAGGACAAGGGGTATGGCAGACAGATAGATTGCTTCCATAGTGTAGTTAAATATAATTTGTATCGAAAGAGGATTTACAACTTCTACTGCTGAATATTTCAACTGTTGGTTGGCGACAGTTACATTTTTCTGAGCAGTGAAGAGTGTTGGACTATCTGAAACTCACTATCACCTCAGAAAACTTAAAGATCTACTCAGCAGACACCCTGCTGTAATCTTTGCCGTCAACAGCCATCCACTCTCATCACACGTAATTCAGGCGTAAACATGTATGCATGGATATGAGAAATAGCCACTTTGAAACAAGCAGCTATTGCTTAGCTTGTTTTCAAAAGCGTCAACTGGAAGTGAAGATGCTCACATTAGAGCCTGGGTCCTGCTTATAGGAATTCAGAGAAGAGGCAGCCAATCACAGGAAAGCATTTTTTTTTTTTTTTTTTTATTTTTCTTATGGAATG
>VOQK01009833.1:35846-59714 GCA_015052645.1 Benitochromis conjunctus | reverse complement strand
CTTTTAAATAAGAAATGAATGCTGACGCTCGTGCTTTGGCAGCTGTTGAAGGTTTTCTGGAAAGTTTCAAACAATGGGGTTTCTACAACACTAGATTTGATACATATGTCATTAAGAAAGGATGGATTTTTGCTTTAATTGTAGATATCCTGGGTGGCTGACACTGGGAGCACACCGCGGTGATAAGAAAGCCCATACACTGGGCTCATCCCCGTGTGGTGGAAGCTCTCCACCTTGCCAAACTGCCGCAGATGGAAGAGCAGGGTGAGCTTTCGGGTCATGGTTCTAAGTGCCAAGAAGGAGGCCAGGATCTGGGCGAGCAGGAAGAGGAGATAGAGGGAGTGGACAGCTCTCTCCAGAGGCAGAATGATAATTCCTTCATCGGTCAGGAAGAAGAGCACCACTGGCAGCTGGAACATGAAAGACAGGAGCCAGAAGGCTGCCAGGTCTGGCACCTGATGACAGGGAGGAAAGGAGAGAAAATTTGGGTTGGCGTGCACAAACGATGAAAAGATGCAGCAGTCATCCATCAAGTGCTTTGGTTGAATCCACATGAAAGCAAAGACACACATACACTAAAACTCAATAGGCACTTGTAGCCACAAGCAGGTAGAATATTCAGCAGTTTCCTCCTCTGTGTTTTTTCAGGGTCCATAAAAGGGCTTTTGTGTAGTTCAGTGCAAGATATAAATTTGAAATACCTTTTCTTTGAGGTTGCCAGTGTAGCCCAGATAAAGTCGAACCACTTCGATGACTGTAAGTAGGATCATCCCAGTAACGAGCAGAGCCTGATAGTACCCAGGAAGACAGTAGAACTGGCAAAAGTGAAGAGCTGTAATTAACCAGTATGGAGTGTGTGCGCACACACGTGTGTTAGATTTTTATATAAACTTTTTTTTAAATAATTTTTAATGAAACAAGTTTTGTTTTTCAGAAAGACAGTGAATGTGGAGTTCACTGCTTGTGCCTCTTTTACTTAATTTCAGTGCTTCTGAGTTTATGTGGGGAAGCTCAGATCATTAGAAGACACCACTAGATGGAGCCAAAGTCAAAGGTTTTCCAATTGACACAGCGAGATCGATAAATAGATTTTGTTCATCAAAACCTGAACCTTTGACTTCAAGAGGAATACTTGATATTGCATGTGACTGAGTGTTTACATCCTTGGATTATCAATGGAACGAACCTAAGTAACTTTGTAGGCCTAATCAATCAACCAAAAACAAAAATGATCTAATATGTAAAAAAACAGTTTCCAAATTACACAAAATTCTCTTGGTTGTGTTTCATGGACTAATGTGGCACTAACCTTTACTTCCAGCATGAACACAGCTGAAAACCACCAACAGGGGAAATAAAACATATTGAAATACAGGAGCATTTGAAGGGGGAGGTGAGAAACCAGCTCGTTGACCACTGCAACACAAACAACAGTGCACAAAACATTAAGTTGAAAAACTGAAGTAAAATTTGACCAAAAGAGGAAGAACCTTTAATAGCTGACATTACAACAGATCTAAAAGGAAGTAATCTGAGTTTTAGACTTAAAAACATTTTTTATTGGCCTTAAGAAACAGATAAGAGTCTTTTTTCTTTTTTTTAAACCAGTCCTTGATTGTGCACACTGGTGATCTACTTGACAATAAAGTCATTAGATGTCTTGTCTAATCTTAGCCTCCGGTACTAGATGGCATCGTGCTGTATATTAAACATATTACAGTAAAGTTGCAAACAGTCTTTGGCAGCACAAACTAACCAGATGCATCCTCTTGCTCCCTGGTGAAGTCACTGTCTGCTGTCCTGTTGTTTGTGAACACAGAACCTCCCATATACACCAGACCCAGCGGCATGTTTTCGGGAACCGGCGAGTAAAACACAGGCATTGTTGACAGAGGCGGTGATCATGACAGAGCCAAGGAGTCAGGAGGTTTACAGTTCCAAAAATATGTTTTCAGTAGCTGCTGTTAATTTTTGTCTTAAGTTAAACAAACGCACAATACCAGGCTAAAAGAGATGCAAGTGGACACATAAAGGCACATGCTGGCAGACGCTACTGCTAATCTGATTATTGTGAAGGAGGCGGGCTGAAGATTAGGCTGAAACAGTTGCATGGCAGCTCACTTGATGTTAGTGTCCATCTATGATGCTCAGTTAATTTGATTTTCTAATTAGGGAATTCAGCAGTTACTTATAGCTAGTGCGTGCACATACTCTGTGCAGTATGTTTGGAAATTCTACATTCATTGCGCACATTTTTGAAGCAACAATTCACTCTGGCAGATTTAAAGTCTTTTTATTTAAATTCAGCAGATAAACACAATGACATAACACTCTGCTCAATGCACCCGGCCAGCGAGTCATCAGAGTGGTGCCTGGCTCATTTTGGCCTTTGGGCCTCACTCGTCATTATTGTGACCATGATGCAGAGACAGAGTTTGGCCACAAGGTGTCATCACAGCTCGTCCCTGGGGGCGCGCAGGGGAAAATGCTGAAACTCCTCTGGCACCTCTTCCCCTTTCTTGGACCTCTTGTAGAAGCCGAGTGAGTCTAACAAGCTGCTGATCTCGTCTGCCTTCATTTTCTTCACAGAAACAGTCTGATTCACACACACACACGCACACACACACACACATGCACACACAGGAGGGCAGACATGTTTGGTTCACAACGTGTTTAAAGGCAGTAATGTGTTGTATATTAGCTGTATACGTAGATATAACATGATTTACTAAACCCCTGTTTTTATTCAGAAGTGTTCAGCCACTGCAGATTTAGAGGCTCTAAGTTTTTTGTTTCGCCATGCTTAAAGTCAAACTATAATCTCCTAGAGAACCCACTTTAGACGAACTTTAGCCCCTAAACGAAGCTTTAGAAGGAAAATTAAAAGGCTTTACTGAAGAAAGCAGTAATACTTATAAATCAGTACAGTGGCTCTTTTTCGATGTAGGCCAGCATTAACAAAATTCCTTATTATTGTTTTTAATGGAGAGGTTAATTGGGTAATAACTGCAACAAGGGGTTGCATGGCATGTGAGAAGCGCTTTCAAGGCACACAATGTTGAAAGTCACATCAACTCTGCTGTCTCAGTACAAAAAATATTGCTCCATTCTCAGAATCCCCAGTTCATACACAGTATGTATTTATTTTTAACTCTCATTCAAATACACCCCCTTTCTTGGTATCTGACAGATGATCTGATATCGCATGAAGTAATATTCAAACTTTCCCACATGAATCCTGTTTGACATTCTGGACGTCTCTTGATAAGCTCCATCACAAGGCAGCAGAATAAAAGGTCCCTGTGCTCACTTCTCACCTTAACAACCTCATCCTTTTCATTGTAGAATATCAGACGGGGTTTCTTCTCTTCCGACGAATCATATTCCAAGTTGTGGCTACACAGGAAAAAGCAGATCAAGGGAAACAGGTAGGAGGGGTTGTGAACAACAAGGCATATCCATCTGTTTCGCTAGTTTTAGGCTCACTTAACATGATTTTTTTTTTTTACTTGGAATGCTCACAGAGCTGGCACTGAACTTGGCAGCTTGCTAGGAACACTGTTTTGTTTACAAAAGAGGTCATGAGAAAAATCAGTAGTGACTTTTGTGGAAGGCTCACAGCTTAGCAAAGAATCCTGAGGAACATGGAAATAATACAAGGATACTATAAAGCCATTCGCTCCATGAGAAAATGATAGAGCTCGGGCATTTTCTTTATGCTTCATCCGACCACACTGGGAGCCTGCAGGGATGACAAGAGACATTTGTTAAAACAGCGTGACAAAGAGGAGTGTACATATCTCATTCTTTATGTGATCAAAGGTGACAAAAAAGGTGTCACATTACAGCAGAAAATAAACTGCCATCACAGCACATGACCTATCCATCACCACACATGTTATTTCCTCACTTGTTTTTTGAATGCTATGTGTAGATTACATTTTTAACTTTAAATGATTTCCTGTAAAAAAAAAGCCATAAATATAAAAGGTTCATAATGATGATTCTGCTCGATACTTACCAGTATTTTAGCTCTGGCTATAACAGTCTTTTCTTCAGCTACTGTGTCATTGTTAGCTCCGGATAGCCTAAGAGCGAGGGTAAGAGTAAGCACCAAGAAGGTCCACATTTTTACTGGATGGCAAAATCTTTAGCTCCTTTTTTCTAAGTTAAAGCAGTGATGAGTGACCCTTTAATACTCTTGGACAGGTTTTTCAGGATGGACAAGACCATGGCACACTTCTATAGGGGAGCAATGCACACCTGGGCTGAGCTGTTAATCTCACTTTCGTGATTTTCTGTCTGTGTTAGTATAAGAATTAGGCTGGCGGGTTACCACAACATACTTATTCAGCAACGAAGTTAGCTGTTAGGGTGTTTTTCTATATGTCAAAGGGGCCCCCAGGTTTATATTTTATAGTTTCTTCCAGATCAAATGTCACTGGGGGAAAACAGAACATCTGCACTGTTATCATTTTTTCCCATGCAGTAAACTTGCAGGTGGTTAATGGTCACAGAGAACCACATGTTACTACCTACTCACTCCCCCAGTACAGCTGAACTGGTTCATGTCTTATGACTAAAGACTTCATGAAACCATCTGCCATCCATCACAGGAATAAGAACGGGACCATGTTAGTCTATGATCACATTCACATCTATGTCTAATTTCAAATAACTGATAACCCCAACCTGCACTTCTTTGACTTGTAAGAGAAGGAAAGAAAAACACGGAAACACAGGGAAACACACAGAAAGGCCTTCACATGTCACATTTGTTTCCAAGTAATGTGGCTTGGTAATTACTGATTTACAAGAAGAATACAAATATGAATACAAATATCTACAACATGAAACACAGAGTTGTACAGTAAAATATTAGAAAGATCGCAGTGTCAAATATTGGGTATATTTGCTACTACAACTTTTTGCACCATTTGGGGGCAGTAGCAAAAATCCATCTATTCAATCTGATGTGTAAAAGGTTTTGCAATGCAACTGTCTATGCATATGTTCAAATGACACAGAGAAAAACTATGATTTACAGCATGTAAAAGAAGTATTGAACACATCACCAACGTTTTGAGTAAATATATTTCTAAAGCTGCTATTCGATGAAGTTCTCATCGAACGTCATTAACAACCCCCTCAAATCCACACATGCAAAGAAATCAAATCATAGATGTTTATAAATTAAGTTATGTGTACGGTAGTAATGAGAAATGACGCAGGGAAAATGTATTGAATACATTTACTGAAATGTATTTAATACTTTGAACAAAAGCCTTTGTTGCTGATGACAGCTTCCTGTATGAAGAAGCTACATTGTTTGGCTACTGTAGATGAAGCTGCATTGCTCAGGTGTGACTTTGGCCTATTCTTCAACACAAAAACAGTCTGCATGGGATTTGGTGATGTGTTCAATACTCATTTTACCTGCTGTATATGCAGTTTTAGCCACTTTGGGATTGTATGGAGTCTTAATACATCCTTTTATCTGTGACAGCCAGAGTAGCTGCCTTACCCCACTTCCAGTCATTGTACTAAGCTAAACTATCACCTTTCAGTTCTGGAGCTTTACTGCACAGACATGACGGTGTTAGGGATCTTCACATGTAACTCTCAGCAAAAAAGCGATTAAGTATATTTTCTAAAACGTCTGACTAATCCATTAAGTCTCAGCGATATCCTTTTGTTCCGCATTGTTTAGGATTTTGAACAGAATGTTTCTCTTGACGCGCATTTGTTAAGTTATCACAATCATATTTTGTAAATCCTGCAGTCATGTTGCTGAACAAAAAACTGTTCAGCAGTGTTGTTCAGAATAGGATCAGCACCTATATTCTGATCCAGCAAAGTAGTATATGGCTTGTTCCCACAGCTTTTTTTCTTTCTGACTTTCCCTTTTCTAACTTTCTTTCTATGCAAGGTTTAATTCCATTGTGCTCTCTCTATGAAATCAGGCCTTGTGACGGCATAGCACATTTGCACTGTGTCAACACCCTGGGGGGAAGAAAACATCTCGGCCCTCCAAGTTTACTCTACCGCTTTGTATTGTGTAAAACTCAAATTCATTAGGTCACCATAAGAGGGCGGTAACACCCACATGTACACTTTCTGGCAGTTTGGCGGGTAACGTGTACTTCCAAACTCTAGCCACAGACAATTATGTTTCCAACAAAAATAAACCGTTCCTGCCTGGAATACTGAAGCGAAAACCATCTTGCTGTCTCTGTCTTTTCCAGACACAGAGCGTTGCAGCTCAAAGTCTTGTGCTCTGCATGTACTGTTTGGGATTATGTGTCAAACAGCAATAAAACAGTCCTCTTTTTTTAACAGGGTTTCCTCCCCTTGGCAGCTGTTGTAAATCTACAGGCTTGTACACTTGCAGCAGTTTTACGTTTGCATCTTTGTATCGTACTGTCCCAGGTCTCGCTTTCACAATGAAAGTTGAACCCAAAAGAATTTAAAGAAGTGAGTGAGAAATAAGGATGTAGAGAAAAAGGATGGCTCATATGAAAGAGAGAGAGAGAGAGAGAGAAAAGAACACAATGAGCGGTGGGGGTGGGGTGAGCTTGCCGAGGCTGACTCCTCAGTCTATACGTGTGGATGCATACCATATGTGTTCACAATCAGCATGTTTCAGCTTACATCACATGGTGCATGCCAAAAGGGGGCTGTTGTTATTATTACTCTGCTGACAAAGGGGAAATACAGTCATTAATAACTGGAAGGTTATGGAGCTTAGACAGGGGATGATGAAAACATTTACAAAGTTCAGTACTGAGCAACTTTTTCCAGTAGGACTTTTAAAAATTGCAACACTAGCAGCTGTTAAAAGATCAAAAGCTACAACACCTCACTGCAATCCTGCCTCCTTCAGAGAGCTTGTTATAAAGATACACACTTCCTTTTTCTCCAAAGCACCGGATGCTGCCTACCAGCCGGCAACCAACAATTACTCTGTGTGTCTGTTCTCTTATGATGTGGACAATTATTTGCGGGTGTTTGTGAGAAATGTTGGACTCTTGTGTCCCCTCCGTGCTCCAATGTTAATAACTGTTAGTGTGTTCAAGAATAAGCAGAGTAGATGGTTAAAAATATATCTTGATTAGGTTCTAAACGTTTAGTTCTCTCTCTCTTTCTCTTGCTCTCTCTCTCTCCCTGTGTGTGTGTGTTTGTGTGTGTGTGTGTGTGCGCTTATCTGTCTGGTGCCTTGGGGCAGCTGCTGCAAAGTCTGATGTCTGCCTGCCTGCTGTGCTCGAGTCAGCTTATAAAAGAGAGGCAGCACTGAAGGAAGTGAAGGAGGATGTGGAGGACTTTTAAAAAGATTATAATGCTAATGAGTGTGCTCCACTTCAAACATACAATAACCTTGCTGTACAGTAGCATTAAATAGTTTAGCAGAACTTGTTCACCATGATGCTTCTGTCATTACCGCTGGGCAGCTTAACACAACTTAAAGTTTCAATTTGACAAATATAACAGGGAATTAGGAAATAAAAACAGGAGAACCTAGGGAAACGTCTACACGTGACAGTAACTGTAAGCAAATTTACGGCTCAAGGGGCAAATGAGAGTGTCACCGAGTTTGATTTAGCTCGTGGTTTAGCTTGAACCTACGACCTAAAATAAGTGGCTCCAATTTTCTTCACGCAAGGAGGCCACAAAAGGCAGTGCGACGCTGCCGGCCTTGGCAGAGAATCTATCTTGTACAGGCATGAAATACAAGGATGGTTCTTGGAGCTTGTTTGCTGTGTGATGGTCAATGTGAAATAGGATGGCTGCTTTTCAGTGAGAGTTTTTTTTTTAGTATTTACCTGATTAATTGTTTACAAGTTGACAATGACTGCTTTGAACGCTCTCTGTGTAAATAACTGCTTTTATTCAAGTAAACTGAATTAAACTTTCAAGGATGTTTACTGAGCAAGTCAATTTTAATATACTTTTAATAAGACATTTTTAATAAAAAATGCTCTGCAAATGAACATTTTAAATAAAACAGTGTAGGATTTAGAATGGTAAATACATGCAGCTGTAACCCTAACATTCTGCTTACACTGCACAGGTAATATAAAACGATATTAAAAATATATAAAATACAAAGGCTATAAAGACAAGTGATTACTTTGCATAATATTTCTTTTTAAGCACACAAAACTTTAACGGGAGAACAAATAGTGTTTTCTATCTTTATAAAGTCTCATTTTTTATTTTTACATAAACTAGTGAGGTATGGATGTGGTCAGATATGATTGTCCCTTTAATCTTCACATCGAACTCAGAAAAGTTCAAAAGCATAATAGGCACATTTAGCAAAATGCTTAAGTACTTCCCTAAGTAGCCACCATGACGTCACCCATTTCTAGACTAGCAGATTGGCATTGTGGGGCATCACCCTATTTTGCATTCCAGTGATTTATTTATTCTTCCATTAGATAGACTTGGCTGTATTTGGACATGAGGAAGACGCTGTGAGCAACACTTGAAACTTGATTGGGGGACGTATGTCTCTCCTCAACCAGTACACTCACTGGAAGGAGTGACCTTAGCTAATGACATCTTATTGACATGTGGGGAAAATTACTTATAATTTCATGAGGCAATTGACTGGGACAATTGAATGCGAGTCTATTTGAAATGGTGGTATTGCACTTCAATGCATTTCCATAATTGCTTCACTTAGCTGACTTACATCATTAATGAGCACTCTGTCACTAAATCACTATCCCATTATTTATACCTAAAACAAAAGTTTGTTTTTTACTTATACACTATAGGATTTGCTGCTCTTTACAGTTTATTTTACAGCTAAATTGGCATCTACCTCGTTTGTTTCTTGAATTAGAAACAGTTTTTTCTTTGTTCTTCACTCCCCTTGTTTTGTGGTGGTGTTACTTACAGGACAGATGAGTATCCTGGATGTGGGTGATTCTATGAAGATTCAATCATTCTTTTCATTAAAAAGTTACGTGAAGCATTTTACATCCTCGGGGGGGAAAGGGTTCATCTAAACACCATCTGGTTCATTAGATGGGATGATGAAAGCTAAAAAACATCCTCACCTGCAGAAAATGCAAATAAAAAAGCTGAAAAACTGGCAACATTGATTATCTGTCGAGAGTATAACACAATATTTTTTTCTCTGTGTTTTTGGATGCAATCATTTGTAATAAGTTGTTGAACTGTTTGTTTTCTAGAGTGAAATGATTGTACAACATAAATCTTTAAAAAACAGGAATTGAGTGCACACTTTTGAAATTATTTAGGATTTTCTCAAATCCACAGAGTTTAAAAAAGTACTTACAGGCTCAAATATGTACACTTGGTGCTGAAGTTTCTGGTTGTCTGTAGGCCTCGACCTTGTATTGTAGGTGATGATGATTGACGACAATTATTAGCTTTTTTTTTGGCATAAAAAGGATTAATTTGACAGCACTCACTGACTGACCAATAGGCAGGACAATGGGAAAGTCCGAACATCTAAGAAGAATTGTACATTTACACAAGTTAGGAAGGTCTCTTAGAGCCATTTCTAAGAAAGTGCAGATTTGAAGCTCAGCAGTTCGCACAACTGTTTGCAAATACAAGTTATTTGGATGTGTTACCAAATAACAAATTCTTGAGGAAGACCCAAACTGTCACCCTCAGTTGAGAGGAAACTGGTTATGATGTTGAGAAACAACATAGGAGCCACAAAGGCTCAAGCCTGAACTAGAAACAGCTGGAACAGCAGCATCATCTTTGGTCAGAGAAGACAATGATGAAGTTATCTGGCCACAATGACAAGATGTATGTTTGGAGAAATGCATATAAATGATCGTACACCTTCACAGTCACATAATTAGACCTGTTAGCAAAGAGCTGCATTTGGTTTCATGTTCTTCAGAAATTTCCCCCAAAATGTCTGGGAGTCCACAATGATTTGTTTCTGAAAACTCTTTATTTTATTTGACAAATGTCCAAAATACAATTAATTTAGTTGAAATTTACTAAATCGAATCTGTATTTGAGAAATGCAGTATTGCTTTTTTTTTGGACTTAGAGAAAGAATTGCTTTGTTTCAGTACACCAAGTCTTTTGAAGTCTTTAAAAGAAAGGTAGAGCTGAGTTGAATATTGCCTTTGAATTTCCTGTAAGAAAAACATTTTCACTGGTTTGTTGGAACTGAAAACCACTGTTGAGGCAAATGGTGCTTGATTAATTACTGAAATGGTACAATCATTCTTTGTGACCTCTCTATTTCTTGAGTGTAATGGACAATGCTGTTACAGTTACGGGAATCTTCTCAGCTTAAACCCCTCACAGCTCTAGTTATAACACAAATTCCTTCAAAGTTCACTTCTTTTTAGTTTTGACTGACAGACATGTTTCAAAGAAAGTTCAATCTATTTTATCAATTCACAATCTCTAAAATTTGTATTTAATTTTTTGGGATGTACTTTGGACACAGTCTTTGAGACATGTCTGCTTTCATAACAGCAACTTCCTAAGAGACATTTAACTAAATATTAGTGGGAATATATGCATATATTTAACCTTGTATTGTGTGGATTAGAGAAAAGTTGAAAGTTCAAACTTCCAACTCTTTTTTTTTAAAGCCATTTAAGATGTATGCTATAAAAACATCATTAAATACCCCACATTTCCATGACATCCATGCCCATGATGACTTTATGTAACGTTCTGAATACAATTTTATTCCCACTGGTGTCCTTGAGAATAATCATTCTAATTTGTTACTCACTGTTGTGTGTCTGACCCTGAATTCCCTCGAGGGGGAGAAATCAAAAATGAAAATCCTTGTGGAGGTCAAATAAATTTCACACTCGTGAAGCAACATAAACGTCATACTGTTGTCCTCTGTAGTAACAGATAACTGTGTTTATGATTTAGCAACAAGAACACATTTTCAAGAATAAAACTAGTGAGAGCTTTTGGCATTGTAAGTAGGTCAAGTAGGTATATTTTCACAGACAGTCCTTCTTGCATTTGCATAATTCAACTGGAAACCGGATAAGGTGATAGATGGTAGCGGAATCATGACTGATGTGGGAAATGGTTTGCGTGGAGGTGGGAATTGGGTGAGGGTGGTGAAGGGATTTGCCCTGATCAATGTTCAGTTACTGGCCACATCAGAGGAGCTGGTGGGCAAGCAAACAGCGAGCACTGCTCCCCTCCCTCTAATCTGCGCCTCAGTAATCAGAAACATATGGCTCCCTATAATGACTCCACTGTTGTCCCATGAAGTAGAACAAGGCTGTAAGGGTCACATATATGTGTGTCACTTATGTGTATACACAAAAGCACAAAGTCACAATGATGGAAAATATATAGCCAACGCTTCCTTTCACATGCCGTCGAACTGCAGCCACATAAAGTAAATAGATCCTGAGATCCATTTAGGCAAACATTTCTCTTTTTTAGGTTGCTGCTTAAGTGTGTTTATCTAAATGGATAAGAGTGGTGCCAGTATCAGTGACTTGGCCTATGACTCACAAAACAAAGATGTGATAAAGCAAATCTGATGGGGGTTGTAAAATGGGAAAATGTGTCTGCAGGGTACAGGCATGTTTCTGTGAATGCATTTAGTAAAAATGGAGAGAAAGCATTCCAAACAACAAAGCTGTACAGTTTGTTCGTCACAGACAGGACTGATTGTCGGGACAGCTGGGGTTCACTGCACAAAAACATAAACCATCTGTTTATTTTCCTTGCGTTTGGGCGGACACAATGGGTCTTGTGCTCGTTTTCCATCCCAGTATCTCTCTTTTTGCGGCTCTATGATGAACCGAGAAAGCAGTGAGGGGAAAAAAAACACAAAACTTTGGGTCAGCCTGTGGAATTATGTGAAAGCTGAAACCCCAAACCATATTATGATGTCTGTAGTCCCACTTTACTGCGCAGGTAGTGGATAGATGGGACAGGGGGGAAGGGGAGAAAGGGGAAGGAGTAATTGAAGGAAAAGGAAAACAGGCTACGGGCACAAATACAAGAGAAGAAGAGCTTGTGAAAAAGAAGCAAGAAAAAGAAAACAAAATGGAAAAAAAAGAAAAGATCCTGACTGATCTGCCTTACATTAGTCATCCAAACCATTTCCCCTAATATGTTAGTTCCTTTAAATTATGCTGACAAAGGGGGAAAATTCAGGGCAATTTGAAGTCCCAGACAACTGTTTGCACACCCTAAATGTGAGAGAAGAGAAAAAAAAAAGAGTAAGAAAATTCTCCATTTGGACAGAGTAAGAGAGAGGCTGTGGATCAGTTATATTCTGCACTAGTTGATTTTTTTCACAATCGTGCATGAGGAAAACTGTGTGTGTCTTTCTGAAGTCCTGCCGCTGCAGTAACGATGCATGCACTGAGCTCAAACTAGTGTGAAGGGTGTCAGATAAACCAAAATGGGTTTCCACACTGACTTTAAGAACAATACCGATATGTTAGTGTATCCCAAACTGAGCATCATCTAGTTTCAACTCTCTTGACCTAGTTTCATCACTTTACCAGCTTGTCTAGGCATCTATTTGGGAGGTCGGCTTGTTGTGTGGTTGCTCTTAATTTGCGCATTAAGAGCAGCCTATTTTAGCTCTGAGCCAACGCATGGAAGTTTTGGGTCGATGATAATGACAGTCTTAAATCGCAGAGTGTGTAGATGTCACTGGAAATCTATAAACACTTTTGATGCTGGTGCCCCCCCCCCCCTGCCTCCCCACTTCTGGTTGCATGCTGACCTCAGTCTTCAGTGGTTTTGGCTCAAGAAAAGCACCAGCTCCATTTCCAGTAAATGTCATTTCATAGTTACTGCATTTCCACAGGGCTGAGAAACAACATTTAATGTGTAAGAAAGACTGCAATTAGACAGCGTTTCTCGCAGACAGCCTGTCGACAGGGATAAGAGACGGGGGAAAAAAGCCCATTTTTGAATCTCCTCTGGCCATGTCTGATGCAACGGATCAGCCGGGGGAATGACAGCATTTGAGAAAAATCGCACTACAGCAGACACAGTAATGTCAGACATTGTTTGAACACTTGAACAAAGAGCAACTGTTCATTTGAACTTCAATCAAACTTTATATCACACTGAGGTTTTTCAAGAAATTATTTGTGCAAACTTCATGAACACCGTGAACATTTCAATAACAGATTTTCAAAATCAAAAGAGAGCTTTGCATAGGATATTCTTTTTTTACGCAAACCCTTGCCTTTGTTTCTGGTGTATGCCCTTGCATGTAGGCGATACACGTTTCTTTACACTGAATATTTCTTACTGAACCTAATCCACTGTCCTGAACTTACGCGGACAGTGAAAAACAGCTCGTGACTCAGGCCATGGTTGAATTAATATCTTCGACCACTTTCATGTGTAACTCGACTCCACTTTCTTTCTGCTTTGCATTGCAGAAAATATTTGTCTTTTTCCCCCTCACTCATAAATTTCTTTCTTCCTTTCCTTGCAGGGACTGAAATGGCTACCAGATGTGGTTCCAATCTGTTCCTGTTGCCATAGAGACGCAGGGACTGGAATAGGTTTTTTGAGTCCAGGGCTTTTGGCTGACTCATAGGCCTGAGTTTTAAAGCCTCGCTGTTTCTATAGACATGGCACATTGAGGGCGCCCCAGCTCCAAGTTATGTTTAGACTGGCAGCCGAAATGTCACTGAACCCCTTTCCCACATGCCTAACCCTGACTTTTTGACCAAGCTTTGCATTATCCACTGCAGTAGCGCCTTTGTGTTCATTTACATCGCAGCGCTACGTATAACATTCAATGCCAAGTCAATAAATGAGTAAAAAATTACTTTTAGTTGATATAAAAAAGCACAAGTTCTGTAATCGTAAACCTTTTCTATTCATGAACAGCAGGCACAGAAAGCCATCAAAAGTTGTACACATGCTTAATCAACACGGTTTATCCTGAGATTCTGTGCAGTGGTGACATGCAATGCTCATTCCCAATCTGTGAGTTTCCCACCACATGTCAAGGATGAAAAGACAGAGAACATGTTTTGGTATGCTCAGCTGAGAATCTTTTCCATCTGTGAGTTGCGGACGGGCAGATGGAGGCAGTTGTGTTAACATTCTTTTGTATTCTAGCAGTAAATCTGACTTCAGGCTGTTGTCACATGAAAGATGGTATGATTCTATTGGGGGGGGAGGGGGTGCTCATCATGAGAGTGTACATTTCATTATGGTGTTCGGCTAACAATCCATATGGGAAGTTAAAAATGGATAAATGGAAATCAAGGTTGTGCCCAGCAGATCTGTGAAGCCCTACACTGGGGTTCTTTAAGCCTAATGCCAATATCAGCAAGCTAACATCTGCTAATTAGCATTAATTAGGCAGATATTTGGTCATGAACCAAAAAACTAAAGTACTGGACAAATTTTGTTTTTAACGTCAATGACTTTGCCAGATGAGTGATCCAAATGGCTATTAAAGCTCCACATGCATGCACCATATATGTCAAAACCAAATGTCATTGGAATTCATTCAATGCACATTTGTCTTGCAAGAAATAAAAATAAAGTAATACAAACAGAATAAAAGTATTTAATCCTCAATGTGACTAAAGTTGGGAAAACACTGATGCAACAGAATCATTAAGGTTCATCCTCTTTGGACCATGAATTTAAGTCCAATAATTTGTTACACTTCATTCAAGTCCAAAGCAAAGTGGCGGAGTAACTGGCACTTTGCCCACGTGTATGACAAATAAGGAAACCATCACCACAATGATTCAATTGTTTGCTCTGCTCTACAAAAGACAAGGAAAGATATGTCATCTTTTTAGAGTGCTCTGCAAAGGTCACATCAACATTATTGCTGTCAGTGTCAGTAAAAAGCTTTATCACACTGCTAACTCCTTGAAACGTCCATAAAAAAGTATTGGAAACCAGGCTTATGTTTTGTAGCTCTGAAAATGTAGCATAAAACGTCTGCATGCATAACACACATGCACAGCTGTAAGTAGAACATCATGTCAAAATAGCAGAAACCTAAACAAAGCCACTTCGTCTTCTGATTCCAATTACCCATCACATGACCTAGCCATCCATCCTCATATACAACCATTCATCCTCCTTCATTGCCTTGTGGCCCAGTTGTGGCTATATCCCTTTTCTCCCTTCCAAAACAGGACACATATGCAGCGCGTGATTAACTCCTTAACACAGAGTTTCCACTGTTTTTCCTTCATGAAAGACGCTCTTGTCCCCCCATCCTGAAGGAGCCAAACTGACAGTCCCCTGGTTCCCTCGGGGTCTTTGAAGAGTCGCTATGACCGAATGACTGTGAGGAACATCCCCAGGACTGTGTAGCCTAACAGCTTAGACTTAAAAGAAAGGATAACATATCAGTGGATCTGTTAAGGAAAATGCAATACATGATGCATTACTAAATATATACTTCTTTACCTTATTGTTTTTCTAGTGAACTGTACACTGGAATCAGCCAATAGAAAAAGAAGCCAAAAGGGGGTCATGATCCCATGAAAATGTCCAGGAGATGCAAAACGGTATACAATGATTGTCACAGGAAACTGATTCAATGAGGACTGTTTTTAAAGCTCTCTATAGCTACATGTATTGCTTTTTTATTCCAAAGAAGTAAATGAGGAAAAACCAACCAAATAACCATACACAAATGAAAAACAAATCAAAACTGCTATGAAAGAACCACAAAAGACAAAATGCACCTTACAGTCAGTAATGTTTTTTGCAGCTTTTTAGGCCCTTTTCTACAAAAATGTTCTGTAAGCCAAAAACGAAAAGCACAGACCAGTCAGATAAAAATGGCCATTTCCTAATTACACAACATTATGGTCAAAAGTATATGGAATTCAAGAGTGGTATTATAGTACGACTGTACAACCCTTTCTGTATGAGTTAGGTTTTTTTTGCAGGCAATAATAACAAATGGGAGGAACATAAAGGTTACAAGTTTCTTCTGCAGCTATCAATGCCGTATAATTACACTCTGCGTCATGCAGTTAAGTTTCACATAAACATAACATCAACAGAGAACAATTACAAAGCCAATGTAAACTTGACCGGAGGAAAGCACTCATACTCCAAGTTTGCTTCAGAGCCCAAACTAAGCAACAAAAGAAAACAAAAAAAAAAGAGAATGCAACATAAAAGTAAATTCAATGACGTCAAGGAAAACATATAGGCACTGAAAAGGTCATATAAGCACAGCTTACAAAGATAATAAAATTTACACAATGTATACAATGTTGAAAAAACAAATAACCAGAGAAATGTGTTGTACCTTGATAAAAACACAAAACAGCAATATTTGGTTCATGAAATTAGCTGAGGGTGTGATGTGGACTTTTCAGACGGAAACCCGTCATGACACGTTGGTATAACTTTCTGCTTATTTTAATTGATTATCCATTATTTATAGCTCATATTGTGACTGTTATTTCCATGTGTGTATCTGAAAGAAAAATGGAATTATTCCAGTTTGACCATTACACTCCAATACCATTTTTTGTGTATTTTAGGATCAGCAGTTGAAATAAAGATTGGCAATATCATTAGGCAAAAATAGCTTTTTTCACTTAAACCGATCCACAGTTGAGGCAAATCATAAGACCCGAGTACCATCTAGTCTTACAGTCTAGACCTTTTAATTTTAGCATGATTCTGATAGCTTAAGATAATCTGATCCTTTAAGGTAGAAAGGATCTTAGTCAAGATTTAGCTCCACAAAGTACCAAGGTGGCATAACACAACGTAATCTGAAATGAAAATACCTTTGAAGCGATATCAACCTCACTTTTTGACGAAAATGAAAGTGCACAGAGACACACGGCAGATTTCTGTAGTCTGTAAAGAATGCCACTAGTGATGAATATTTGAACAAAACTATATTTTACTTCTGATTAATAGGAGGGTAGCATATAATGGTATGCTTTTTTAAATAAAGCATACAAAACTAAAAATGATTCTCTATCACACAGAAAGTAAGTGATTTCAAAGTGAATAATAAGCATGAAATAAAATGAGGTGTGCTTTGGGGTTTCATTTTTGGTTTAGTGGTTTAGCTGACTGAATAAAACATACAGTAAGAGCACATTATGATGGCTTGGGTTAAGCAGAAGTATGGAAAAGACATGTATATAAAATAGGACAAAGGAGAGCTGAAGGCTGAAAATCCCTAAATGCTATTTTTCTGTACGGAAAATTATTCAAAGCAGTAATGACGCTCAAGGAGGAATTAAATCTGCCTCATAAGTATGAATAAATTTGTTAGATAATTCTAAATATAGTATTTCACATGTACCTGTGTCTCAAAATTTCTAATTTAGATGTGAAGAATAACATTGCTAAAAGCTTGGAGAGTAAAATTTAATAATTTAAGATATACTTTCTTTTGCTAGAGATGCTGTTCTGCAGCAAATACAGCATAAATAGACCCTTATCTAAAATACATAAAAGAGATGAGGATTATATCCTAAATTCATTCAGGTGCAGATCTGTATTCCTGTGTGTTAGTACATCTAATTAGGGGAAAAAATAAATAAAAAGTAGCTTGGTGTACTCTAAGGACCAGCTTTTTGGTTATGTTTAGTACCTTTAGTACCTGTGGAAAGCATATATATAAAATAGCTATTTTTCTGACACCTGCATGGCAAATTAGTTATCCAACTGGCAAATATGAGGCGGTCAAACAGTGAAATAGGCCAGAGACATTATATCAATTTAATCCAACCATGCTAAGTCTGTGGCTGCAAGGTCACGTAGGAAACATGTGTTTTTGCCTAATTCAGCAACCGCAGTCATCAAATTATGCAAATTAAATTAAATTAAATTAAATGTTGGATAACCTGAAGGAGAGTCCTAACACCAGGTTTGGTGTCAGTGCACGATAGAATTGCTCCCACTATAGGTGTGTCCAAGTTCAGTGGCCATGTTTTTGGAAGGATGTAACACCTTATTTTTGGTTACGTTATGACTTCACTTCCTGTTTGAAAATTCTGATTGGCTGCAATGAATAGGCACAGTAAAAAATCTCATGACTTTTGGTTTATAATTATCTGTATGCACTATGGTGAAGGTAGGAAAAAATGGAAATAATAATAATTATAAAACACAAGCGCAGTTTTTCAAAAGGGGGTCTCAAGTCCATGGAACACTTTTGGTTTTAATAAATCAAATGAAAACTCATTGCCCTTAAATTAAAAAATGCCCTGTAACAAAGCTTCTTTTAAAAATACCACGTGACAGATAATGATGACACCATGCACTGAAGACAACCCAATCCAAGAAATGGGGATGTGCTTCAAAAGTTAAGTTCCTGCAATTTGACCAGCTGGTGGTCCTAGAGTGTTTATTCACTGAGATGAAACTTTGAATGGGGACAATCCTCTGTCCCTTTTTACAGAGTTTAATTGTTCAAAACTTTTTTTATGATACAGTGTAAGGGTTGCCATACAAGCCAGTGGTAGAACTGAAAGAAACAAAATCTTATGGATGTCTAAGCCTATAAGCAAATATAGTGGTAGACATACTCCAGAGAAAAAGAAATGAATGAACTTTGGATTATGTTTTTGCACCACTGTTCTCACAGTTGTGTCCAGCTTAGGCACAGGTTGTGGTGTGAGGTTGATATATAGTTGTTACTTTTAAAAAGGACTCTTGAAACGTAATACAATGATGTATATAGGTTATTATAATACACCTTACGAATATGACTCAACTGTTCCGCTTGATTTAAAGCACTTCTTATTCTTGACTGGTCCTGGATTTGCCCCAAACTCTAACAGTAAAATTACAATTCCTTGACTGAAAAACTATGCTGTGGTTAAACTTCAAACAAATTTTAGTCTTTTGCAAATCCATCATAAACTTTGTGCAATTTGTAGTTCAAAACACTTATTTCACAACCTGTGGTGGCATAATAGCTGTCTTTTGCTGTGGTGTTTTACTTTCAGATGTATCCAAAGTACCTTCCTTTCCTTTCTTCCTGGGTGGCTTTTTTATGGGAGTCTTCTTTGGTGTAGGATCCAGTGGGTCCCCTGTCCTGGAGCCGTTCAAGTCCTGCTTTTCCGGGCTCTTGGCTTCAGGGGTCCCAAGGTTGGTTTTTACAGGCGCCACCATTTTCTGTAGGCTACTTGAGGTGGGCAGCTGGGGTTTGCTGGAGCCTTGCTCAATCTGGCTCAATCCAGTGGAGCCGGTTCTCCTGGCTTTCTGTGGAGGTGTAGGCTTCTCCCGGTTTGCCCTTGGTGTGGACAGACCATTGGTCTTTGTCAGCCCCGTTCCCTCATTCCTGTTGATGCTTTGGGTTTTTTCCTTGAGCTGAGCGGCAAGCAGCGTAGCAGCCTCTGAGTTCATATGAGGATGAATGACCTTTGGGCTCTTGGGTGGCTCCTTAGGGGTCTGCTTTGAACTGTCAACACTTTTCTTTTCAGGTGAGGAGCTGTGAAAATTACTTATCTTCTTGAGGGCATTCTGAACAACACCATTGATGTGCTCCATGTGACTGGGACTGCCGTGCTCATCCCCAGACTTTTTACATCGCAGAGGTTTGTGTTTTTTAGGGGAGCCACTGGCATCTGCCTCCTGCCCCTCCTGTAACTTCTGTCGGTCATGATGCTTTTCCTTTATTTTTTGCCACTCTTCACTCTTAGATGAGCCATCACTTGAACTTCTCTTTTTCTCCTTTGACACTGCAAGTGCCTTAATTCCCCCCTGCTGCTCAGGCTGGGGAGACCCTGTGGTATTCCCGTGTATCCACGACACCTTGGGTTTAGTGGATGGGTCTGGTGGCCGTGGTTTGGGCTTGCCAGGTGAAGGCGGTGGCTTTCCATTGCGCTTGGCCTCTAATATAGGAGTGCCATCTCTATCCTTGCCACTGTTCTCATCCTCCTTCGACTGCTTGGAGAGGCGGGCCACAAAGGCATACTGTGGCTCACTGCCTTCTGTTTTGGTTACACTTGTGTCTTTCAAGGAGGTGTATTCACCAGCGTCATCTTCATCAGGGACAGCTTCTGGCTTCTCTGCTGCTGGGCTGGGGCTCCGCTTGTCATTCATAGATTCTGGGGATCATTGGCAGATCAAGAGATGTTACTCAAAAATGGTGTTCTGTTTTTGCTGTTACAGCAGTACATTGATATGATCCCTACGCTTACTGTATGTTTGCTGTTGTTCAATTACCCTGAAAATAACTGGGTCAATAACTGGGTCAATTCGGCAACTTGATGATCTTACTCAAAATCCATTTTTGTAAAGAGACCCACATCAAAGAGAAGCATACTAAAACTGGCTAAAGCATCATTTGCAATTTCATAGTTCAAGATTAGAGACTGACAGAATGGGTGTTTTCCACCAAACCTTAAGGATTTAGTCACTGTTTGGATGTGTGCAATATGACTTGACCATTCCATTTCCTGTTTATGCTCTTCTTATTCTCAAAGGAAAATCTAAATTTAAATGGCATAAACACCAACCATTATGTAGGTATTAGAGAAGTGAGTGAGTCACTGGATAGTCACATTGGGGAATGTGATTATCTCGCATATGGGTCACACAAGATAGCTGAACTGTTTTTTTTTTATGAATATGATTACTAACCTTCATGCGGAACACAGTAAACTGGCCCATCATCCCCGCTCTCAAAAGAAGAGAAGGACCCCTGGGATGACCAGGAGGAGGGGGAGTGCTGTTCAGTCACAGAAGGAGGCTCAATGAAGCTGCAGTTGAAGGTGTTCTCTGGGTCATGGTGGGCTACTGAGAACAAAAAACAAATGCAGAAGTCAAAAGGTCCGTTTTTTTAATTGTGTTACAGGACAAACAGTCTGCCCTTACTCAGTCTCAGAGCGAGGTTGTAGAAAGCATTGGTTTAACTAACTCTGAAGAAAACTCGGTTTCACATGTGAGCTAACACACTCTGACACTATGAGTTTCTAAAAGCAAATGCTGATATTTTCATACAGCAATTCACCCGTTCATAATTTAATAGCTAGAGCTGAATCCTCACAGCTGACGACATTCAGGTTTTCTTTACAATTTGCTTAGAAAATGTTAACTAACAAACAACACGCTTTGTAATATATGATATACTAATAAAGGGCTGAATAGTAAGATAAAATGTGGCAATGTTATGTGGTTGCTTATGGTCTCTGCTGATCTTTTCTAGTATTTTGTGGGTTCAGCAAAATGAATCACAAATGGGTTCTTCATCATCATCTTCCACTGAGTCCGCTTCCTAACGATAAGTAGGTCAAGTCATGTTTCCCTCTCACAATCTCCCTTTTGCTCGCTCATTCTTCCGTCCTCAGACACTACAGCATTCTGCTAACCCTTCAGTCTCAGGACAGCTGCGCCTTCTGAAGGGTACTTAGGCTTAATCTTCCCATCTGGTGTGAACCGGACTAAACCGTACTGGGTGTTAACTTGCATGACCGGCCACATCAGATGCTCCTGTTTATATTCCCAATGACACATAGGTCCATTCGTTTGTTTAGACCTTAGATAAACCATCTATGGAAGGAATCCCCTAACTACCAGGACACTGGCCAAGAACAAATCATGGCTTCTTTAGAAGTTCTTTATTATACCTAAAATGATTTGCTAGTTTAAGACATCTACAGCTAGATTTTTGCAGACTGACTTGTAGAAATGTCTCTCTCTATATTCTTGCTGCATTTGTATTATTAGAGTTTGATATGGATACACTTTTAAAATGTTACAAAAGAAGAAAATCCAGCAGACTATCTGTTTAGACGTCATTTTTATATTCTTCCATTATAGCAAACAAGTCTGGTTTATCTGTCACCATAAACCAGTCTGAAGTTTATTCTCTTGCTTCCCATGTGGCTCACACCATGTGACTTTCTGTTGAGCCTTTTTTGCTTTTAACTTTTTCTCCAACAACACAATGATTCAGTCATGTTCTACCCTTTAGTTTGCTGGGTTTTATCTGGATTTCTAGTTTCAAATTTAATTTTAGGTTGCCGCTTTATATCTATTTTGAAAGTTTAGGTTTTGCCTTAGAAATATGACTCACTTGGTTATTTTTACACTGATCTAAGACAGTTCCTTAAAAGGTTTCCTTCCTTCATTAAAACAAGCAGTCTAACTCCCTGAACGAAACTTTTGATTTTGGGGGTCTATTGTCTTGTTTTATGTACTGAAGGGTGAATGTCAAAACAGTTGCAACATGTCTGTATCAACTACTTGTATATGTAAAGAGGTCATAAGATAGTAAAAATAAGTATTTTGAAACAGAGAGGACTTACATTTCCATCATCATTTTAAGATATGCTGATATCAACCTGCTCTCTATATTTTATATGAATTTATCTATAAAAATATATCTGAAGCTAGAATGGAACTTCTACCTTCAATGTAAGATCCAAAACTATTTACGCTTAAGTAAATATTTGAATTATACAGAAAAATAAATACTAATACTACTATATATGTTTTTTCCACCACTTGTGCAGGGTCCTCATAGTGTAGTGTAGCAACAGGCAGACAGGCACAGACTGAAGGGCAGAGGAATGTAGAACAGCAAAGATATCAGTCATGTTAGTCAACGATCTAACACATGGGCATTTTGCAAGTGATGTATGACTGATGAACAACTGCTGTCCTTAAAAACTGCTTGGTCCAGACTGCGAGTCTAGCAAGGAAGATTGGTATGCTGACTAGATGCCACTGTGATCCCTCTCTGCACGAAGGCCAACACACAACAGGGTTTTATTGACCTATCTCCACAACAGAACTCCACCACCACAGTTGCTCAGTAGGGTGGTGGAAGTATAGAGGATACGACAAGAAAGCTGATAGATCAAACACCTGGTCCATCTCTAGAAATCTGTGCACTGAATATTCACCAGTAATAATAGTAAATAATATATTTCAGCCTAAAACAGCATGGACCCATGTTACAACATTGCATGTATATACTAATATACAGAGCCAGCATACAGCCTATAGCCATTTGGACACTTCTTTTTTTAAAAGAATGTATATATACAGCAGAATAACAGTAACTGGGTCATTCTAGTAAAACTCAGCGTGATTTTGAGAAAATATTCTGACGATTTGATTAGATAACTCCCAACTACACTGTGAGTATTACAGCAAACACATTTGCAATACCAGCCGAACTTTTCCCGGATTAATAAAGAAGAAAAGAATCAGTTGGTGCTGGTCTTCGCAAACATCCATGAGGAAGCATTTGGAAACAGAGGAGGAAGGAATGCCAGACAGACACGAATGTGCAGGGTGTGGAGTAAATATGCTTAGAAAGGAATGCTAAAATGCAAGCAAACAGCATTAGTTTCATCGAGAGGGAAATAGGTGACAGTGTGTTTATATAGGTTTTTTTTTACTGAGGCTAACTTTGCTAGGAGTAAATGCTGTCTTTTAATTCACCCTTAACGTCTAAAATTCTGGATCCCTGATAAATATTGCATTTTCAGTTTCAGGAAAAGAAAGACAAAAAGTCTTATATTTAAAAAAAAAGGCGGGCACGTGGAGGCATAATATAATAGATTTTGATTTAGGGTACTGTGGTTCAACTTCCATGTGTTTCCACACACTATTTAGCTTTATTTTCATTGATTGTTTACTATCTTTTATAAACATACCATTTCAAAACATTAACCACATTAGATATCTCGCCACCGTGTTCTGCTTTATCAAATTTGAGTGGTAGGACAGCAAGAACTCAAATGGCAAATATAGGCTGGTTATAACCATTTTGTAAATACTACAAACTGACCCCCCCCCCCCCCCCCCCCCCCCCCACCCCCCCCACACCCCCCCCCCCCCCCCCCCCCCCCCCCCCCCCCCCCCCCCCCCCCCCCCCCCCCCCACCCCCACCCCCCACCCCCCCCCCCCAAACCCCCAAAC
>VOQK01009832.1:35167-55072 GCA_015052645.1 Benitochromis conjunctus | reverse complement strand
TAGTCTCATCCTCCTTTAATGCTTTGCTGTCTCCTCGTATTTCACCTTTGTGTATCTCTTCACACATTTCATAGGGTGAAAACTTTAAATCAAGGCATTTAATGGATGATGCATCACATTAAGTAATATGATTTTTATAATCCAATGTACATTTTACACACAAGCATAGATTAAGTAGAAGTGTAAAGACATAAAATCATATTGTTAGATTTGTTACTGTAAATTATGTAGGATATCCACTGGATTTCTTTTAAGTGTTCGTTTAGATTCAGAGCTCAGCTCACAAAGAATTCAAACTGGAGTTTTGCACAGAAACATTTAAATACACCACATGTGGTCTCTTAAAAGAATTAGTGCATTTTAACAAAAACAAACATTTTACTTGGAAAATGCAGCATTACTTATGTAGCGCGTCCTACTACAGGTGTCATTCCCACGGTGCTTTTATCCTAATATTCACACTCTGATAGCTGTGTCAGGGAAATAATAGGGGTTCTTATCTTGAACAGGGATACTTTGACACAGGGACGGAAGGAGCCAGAGGATCAGTCCGCTGACCCTCTGCCCACTTCACCACCTGAGCTGCAGCCACAAATCAGGGAACTTGTTGTAAACACTGATGGGGAAGAAATGGGATATGTTGCAGTATTGGAGAAGAAAATCATCAGAGTGTAACTATGCCTGACTGCTAGACCAGAACAAATGACATAAAAGTTTCAGCTTTCACCCTGTGCCTAAAACGGGAGTCACACTCATCGCATCCTGTCCTGAAATTTAACAACACTGGATGGATTTTTTTTGCAAGATATGGAAAAAAATATTTGGCATGGTTTTGCATGTTAGCCTTATCTCTTTTGCTGAGTAGCTTGAGTCAAGACGCAACAGTTGATGGCTGTTCTGGAAGACTTAATGACATCTTTGTGTATGCTGGAAGGAAGAATAACTGCACTGATAGCAAACAAGCACTGGGCTAAAATGAGAGGAAAAAAATACATCTTTGATGTTATGGCGTGACATGATGACTGCCATGCAACACCAATTTGATAACAGATGTCTAATAAACTTATTTGACACATTATCTTTAACCTGTTCATGTTATATGGTATTTTACTGTAGTGCAGTTAGCTTCCTTCCTTCTGAATGCTACTTGTCGTGTTGTGTTGCCTTGACTGATACAGCAAATTTCATTGTGCTGCCTCTGCTCTATATAATGACAACACACTGAATCAAAAATGGTTGAAAACAGCTGCCCTTTGTACCCAAGAAGAATGCTATGCAAGTGATAAGTGATCTAAGACCGGCGCTTGTCATCAAAAAGATGCCACAAAGAGTTGCAGAGCTGAAAGGACCAGGCAGTCGTTACTATAATGATATTAAAAAAATTCTTGTTGCATCTGGTTACGTCGATACTGCAGCCTTCCCTGACACTTCCTCTCTGACTGTCATTTTTACTTGTTTCTGTTGAATAGCCACGTGCTGAGTGCATTGAAAAGAAACTAATGTTTATCCATGTGTGTGCTACAGCAGATGACTCATTGTCATCAATGCAGTGAAACAACCTAATATGCTTTCCCACATAACAGATATCAGTTGTCACACGCTACCATCACCGTCTTCTAAGAAGAAATCTGAGCTCTTTCTGGATTTCAAAACCTGGCATTTAATTGATTTTCAGGCTAAATAAATGAGCACTAATGTGATTTTCTGATTCGTTGTTGACCGTGCTCTTTGTGAATCGACCCCGTAGGCTCCGCTGTGATGACGGCCCACTGACAGAGACACAGAGAGCTATTTATCCGTTCCCGGAGCAGATTGTCACTTTTGTGGCTTTCAAGATTTTCAAAAACCACAGACTTGTCAAAGGAAGATGATTATGATTAAGGGACCCCTTTTAAGTTGGTTAGGTAATGGGTAAGCTGGGCTCGCCATTAGGTTTTCTGTTTTGACTTGCAAGTGGGGTCTATAATTACACCCTATGGTGCTTTGTGCAAATGATCTAATTCACTGAGGAATCCAGTAAATTTGTTTCATTTCCTGCTCCGTTCTGTTGTGCCTGTTAAATGTGAAAACAACAAGAAGAGTACAACAAAAGACAAACTAAACAGAAATACAACGCACAGCTTGGTCTCCGTTTTCTTGTGGTTCATGTGCCCAGTTAATAAAACGAGGAGGGAATTTCGCAACAGCTTCACAAAATGTATTTCTTTTGAGAAAAATGACACATCTAGTCAAGAAGACAACATCAAAGCTCAGTTATAAAAGGCTTGAAGTTTAATTGAATATGTACACACGACATACAAAACAAGGCGCTGTTGTAAGACTTATTGTATAATGTTCCTTTCTTCACTTTTATGTAGTGAAGAAAGGAAAGTTAGTCTCCAATATCACAAGGGCCACTGATCCATATGTAAAATTGCTGGATAATTCTGGAGTAAGCTCCAGGTGATTTGAATTTTAGGAAATGGGCACAGAGCATTGTGGAGTGTTTTGTCTAAAATAAAGCATAAATGCCTGCCAGTGTCTTTTTTTAGGCACACAGCTACATGAGAAGCAAACCACAACATAGCCATAGCGGTCCTTGTAGGCTAAAGGAGGTGAATAATTTTGCATTCTTGATGTTGGTTTGTATGCTCTGGAGCAGCAAGTCCCGAGTCCATCAACAGAGCTCAGCAAAGACCTTTTTCCACAACCATAATTTGCTGTAATTATCATGCGCCCTCTCCAAGCAGCCAGAGTAAACGAGCACCTGTCAGTGGACATAAACTTTGGTTTTGTTGATGAGCTTTACCAGAAGGAACAACGGTACATATGTGCCACGAGAAATTAAAATTACATTACAATTTAGTGCAATTTTAGGGGGCTACTTGTGTAGCCAAAAATAAATGAATTTATAATCTACTAAATAAAGTTTGCTAATATTTGAATGGTCACATTTAAATGTCTTAGTCAGTGATAATGGGATATTTGGTTAAATGGTGCAGGACGTACTCCAAAAGCTGTTAAGTCTAGCAAAAAGGGCCTTTTGTGAACTGGATGGTCTGTGTCACTGAGTGGCAAGGACGATGTTCTCTTTGTCAAACTCCCTCCTAAATCACACGCCACATCAGAGCAAGGTTGATTAACACCTGCTTTCAATTAAGTGACTTTCTCATCAAGCTTTGGTTGGGAAAAGAGCCTCATGCCTCGTCACGTCGAAGATGTTACTGAATTAGAAAGCTATTAAATCAGGGGAGCAGACGCACGGCGATACGAGGGGCATCGTTTATCTTCATTTGAGTGGGCCCTCCATGATCGTCTCCACAGGGGCGGCTAATTGAAAAAGGGCTTCAGAAATGCGATTGTTAGCATCGATAATAATTTATTACTTTCAGCTTGTGGAGTCCTGGGAGTCATTTGTATTCATTAGTGTAAATTCAAATTATGTTTGCGATTAAAATGTGACTTTGACAGGCAGAGGGGGCTCAGACAGGGACAGGCACTGATGAGACCTCTGCTTCGGGTCACTGCCTCCCACATTCGCCTCTTGCTAAATACGCAGCAGAGGAGCCTTTTTTGCCTCACCACCATCAATCTGTGTCTGATTCAAGTTGAGACGTTAGCGGTGATGGCCTCTGCCTAAGCCTGTGTTTATGCTCTGAGCACGCTTTCCAGGCAAATTAACCTAGCTTCTGAAATATAACACCAATCACACTCAGACAATGCAGCTACCCATTAAAGAGTCATTCTTTTCTCCTATCTGCCAGTAGTCGTTATCAGAGCGTGTGCAGGTTATTATTTGTCCTTCCTGGCTAATACTGACCAAGCTTTCTCCAAATGTCAAGCAGTGATTTCTTTGACATTCAAGAGGAGATGGCAGTTAAGTAGGTCAGTGTCACTGTGATGAACATCAACCATGGCGGGTCACTGAATGGGCTGCTCCTCCACTTGCCCGCCTGTCACAAACCACTGAGCCAGAGGAGGCAAAAGAGCTGAGTGCTCCTTTATTGAAGCCCGGTAAATTACTCCAGTAAAGGATGTCAGCATGTAAAGTGGGGAACTTTATCAGACGTATCATGCCAAAGGTCATATTTTATTGACCTGACAGGTCTCTGGTGAGTTTGCGTTTGTGGGTCTTCTGAATGTGTTGCAGTGTCGGAGCAAAGCTTGATGGTTAAAGGCTGTTTGTGCTTGACATGAAAATGTCAAACATGGCTGTTTGAGAGAAGGAAACCAATAAGGTCTTTCGGGGCTTTTTGTTTTCCCTCTCTGCTTTTTGATATACTCAAGCTCCTCAAAAATCCTGTGTTAGCAAAGGTAGACTCCATTTGATAATCAGCATTTATGGTCCATCTTTGCTTCGATTCATTGCATTAGAGTGTTTCTTTAAAATGAGTGCAATTCAAAGAAACAAAATCTGACATGGGGCCAGAGGTATTTTTTGTTGACAATCATTATAAGGTGAGCAACTGATCATATATGATCTTTTATTTTAAAATAATTTTCTACTACTACTCTCATAAAAAGAGAAAGCCTTAACTGATTTAATGTTGGTTGATCTCAGCTTCAAATTCGTCTCCTTTTGCACCTCAGCCGTCGGGATCACTGCTATTTTTGAACTGACTGCTTGCACTTTAGCATACATGATGTGCACTCGATACCTTACATTTTGCAGAAAAGGCAGCCCTTTAACTTGAATTCCACTTTAGGCTGGGAGACAACAGTGCAAGAGTGAATTTCCAGCCTTTTCAATTTGCCGTGGGCAGTGGCACATCCACAGCTCAGGTTGTTTTTCCCAATTTGCAATAAAAGTTTTTTGATGAATTCACAGTACAAAATCCCTGGAAATGTAAAAAAAAAAAAAGACAGGCATGCTGCTTAGCAAACAGCTGATGTGCTGTCATTAGCTCTGAAATTGTGCACTGCTGTTGGGTCTCTGGGTTTTGATAGGGGGCTCTTCACGAACCACTACATGAAGATTTCATTTAACTCATTTAGTGATTCTTGGTACTTACAGAAATTTGAATGAGATTTCCAAGAAGCAATTCAAATATATAATATGTACACATATGCATATTTGCTTTTTATAGACACTTTTATCACACAAGCAAATGTGAAAGAGTAAATTAAGTAAGAGTGATTTCAATCAAAGTCTACATTTCACTGTTTATTGAAATAGCTGGTTACAGCTTTCCAGTCTCATATCAAGTCTCTTAACAGACATTAGAAAACTCCCAGAGACAAATGCTGGTGCAGTGTTCATCAAAACATCTCTGAGAAGCTGCAATGACTGACAACATTTTCATTAAGTCCATTAAGATCTGTGTAAGAGGGGATATCCAGTATATCTCACTATGTATGCATCGCTGTGACATATTCCTCTAACACCAGGTTTTCTAGGCAGCGTCATCCCCTCTTCTAAAACTCAAAACAGATTTCCCCTCTCAGTTATGAATGAAACTCTCTCTAAAACGTCATACATTTCTATGCAAACACGCAATGACAAACAACTATATGCCTGTGGAAAATTCCAGAGTTCCCTTCTGACCTTGGGCTGCACTTGACACAGGATCAGCAGCACCATCTTACATCAATGGACCTTTTCTCTCTGATGGAGGGAAACCTCATACACACACGTATACGCACAGCAAGCACAGGCACACCCTCATAGGGCAAACCCCTCACGTACTCCCACGCTTCATCCAGAGCTCTGTAAATGTCAGGCGTGGGAGAGAGGGTTTATCTTGGAGTGGTATGGTATTTTTACACCTTTCATTACTGCCTCACTCTTACACACACACTTGGGTTTTCCAACACTGCCCACCCAGTTCAACTCACTGTGCATAATGCATAATACTACTCTAAGACGTCCTCACATGTCTTTACCATCAAATTTAAAGACGAGAGTCTAAAACAACACAGCAAGCTTTTTAAGGTAAACAAAAGTTTTAATTTAGAAATCTTATGAGTCCATTCTACATTTGGATGGAAAATTTGAAATTCAACTCATCCAGTATATATGTGTCAACTCTGCCATTAATCCTGATAGAATAAGGACACTCCACACTCACTCAATCCAGCCCCGACTCTCCCTAGATGATAGGCACTATGAAAAAGAACCAAAAATCACCGTTATTATCAGGCATATCACTACAAAATAACTCCTAATAATCACATGATCTGGTAAGGCAAATATGTTACAGTTACAGATCTTACAGTATTTGTTTGAGCTACAAAGGTTTTTCAATAAACTGCATGGTGAGTAGATAGAATGAAAAAGCCATCAAACTGATTTTTATTTTTCGCACACTTGGACTACACTCAGCTGATTTCAGTTTGTATGCAGGGGGAAGGAACATGTTGGAGCGTTTACATCCTCAGAGGACCAGAGATATGAAATTTACTAACATTCAGACCAGACGCAACTGCTTTTTAATGTTAGCACAACATCAACACATCATGCTGTCTGTGCAGATGTTCGCTCTTTTGGAAACATCTGCACAGACATGATGCTGCCACAAAGCTAGTGAAAAAGTGAGAGTGAGTATATGTTGGCTCCAAGCAGCAACAGTCGGATCATCAGCAGGTAACAAAGGCAGTTTTGAGCATTCACGGTTGTAACTAGCCTGTAGCCTCCATTTGTACCTGTATATATTTCTACAAACGAATCACTTTGAGGTCTCTTTTAGCGGCTTTTAAACTTTGCTTTGTTGTTTAATTTTTGTGTTTAAATTTAAACATTAAA
Source organism: Benitochromis conjunctus (assembly GCA_015052645.1). NCBI lineage: Eukaryota > Metazoa > Chordata > Actinopteri > Cichliformes > Cichlidae > Benitochromis > Benitochromis conjunctus. Next base: position 48,351 of record VOQK01009832.1, on the reverse strand, counting down.
GATCGTATGTGTATCCTTTTTAGGGCAGGGTGTTTGATTGAAGCCCAAGGCTTATATTTTTAACTGGTAACTATGTGACAGTGCATTTTAGGACATGTTACAGAGCAATGCAAAAGTAAAGTAACAAGTTGGGTAATTAAGTAATGCAGTGCATTACTTAATTACACAAAAAGTACCGTGTAATCTGTAATACTATTTTGAGCAACAACCTCATCATCGATTACCAGTCCAGGAGTCAGTCTATGGCAGCAAACAATCAAATATAATACTGAGATCCAGATTTGAAAAATAACACAGATGTGCTGAGTTCTGTTAACCGGGCAGGCCAGTGGCTATTACCTTATTTATTTTAGAATTAAAACAGAATGCTATCTTAATTTTATGCACATTTATGTTTTTTATATCGTGTTTCTTTGTCCCCTTGTGTTTGTTATGTTATTCAACATTTTTGTGTTCTTTTCTGTTATCAGTGTACACAGCTTTTCACCACTTGTACCATTAGCAAGCTCCACTGGGGAATTGCTGACTTCCCGTGTATTACACAAACACCTTATCTGGATGCACCTATTGGAAGAGTATTTTGAACTGCTGGCCTTTCCTTCCTCTGAATGATAATATTTTTCTGTGATGACTAGTATGGACTGCAAAAACATGATGAAAAGAAACAACAATACATACAATACATATAACGTTTTCTCAGGTAATGCAGTAAGAAACTAAGATCTTTTAATGCATGAATGCTATACAGAGGACTTGTAAAGAGGTGCAACGGGAACCACTTTTATATTAACATGCATCTTTGTGTGTTACTGAAAAATAGACAGCTTGGTTATTGCAATTTACTCTCTCACAGGAAGTTCAAATAAAATAGTTCTCTGTAATGTGTATCCAACTGTGTAAATGTGTACAAGAAATTTGCTTTGCAAGCAAACGGTAGCTGGTTTGATTCTATCTGGGGACACAAATCCCCATTAGGTTTGTGTTAGGAAGGACATCTGGTGTAAAACTGTCAAATCAAAAACATGCAGAGCTACCCACTCCGGTGACCTCTTGTGGAAAGGGAGCAGCAATCAGTAACTCTTTCTATCTTTAAGTGTGTCCAAAAGCATTAAATGAAGGCACAAAATAAACATAAAAAACTAAGGCAGCACGTTGTTTGCCTGCTGCAGAACCTTGAAGCATCAAGCTGAGCATTGTCCCTTTTGCTATCTTGATATTTTCGAATCAGACGTCACAAGCAAGGCCAATTACAAAGCATACCCTACGTTGTCCTCCTTTTTGGGTTTAATGAGGACTGTACTTTATACAATCAACATCATGAAACTAAGAAGAGTGTTTACTTTAGTCACAGAAAAGTTATTTAAGTGCACAAACTAATCTTCTTGTCTCTGCATGTTAGTTTTACAGCAGCAACTACAGGGTTAGCTTGCTAGCCCATCATCCAGCTAACTTTAGCTACATTACTCTCTGTGGCGTTACTCAGGCTATATCATGGGGTTGGTTTTGTTGCCTCAAAAAGACCTGAAAACACAGGTTTGCTCGCTCACATTTGAAATGTTATGTTGCTTGCTTGATACGATTTAAAATGTTTGTTTAACTTGTGTTTTTTGTTTTAGTAATATTTCTATTTCGGTCTTTTTGATAGTTTCAGTTTTTCCCCAGAATTGGAGGGAAGGAAAACTCTTTGCAATGAATGAATGAAGTTTTCATCTCCTATGGATGTTTCTGAGAAAAAAAAAAGAGCCTGACCTGAATAAAAGTGTGACGTAAGCGTAGTATTGAAACATGTAATCCATGTAAAAGAGTCTTCAGTTGAAGACTCTGACCTAAAAGCCGATTAAACATCTAAGTGCTTATCTGGATGTTCATTTAGTATGTGCCAGTGCTTAGGCAGCTGTTGTTTGTTTCTCCAACATCCTAAAAATGGCTGTGTGTGCTGCAGGGATAGCAGTGGGTGTGATAGGGGTGACGGGGGCCACGACAATGCCTGTCTCACCCCTTGCTGTTCCACCCAGGGGTCTAAGCTACTAATGGCCCCCTAATGTATAAATACCATTCTGTAGACATTAGTCACACTTTCTCTCTTTCTCTGGCACACACACGAACATGTATGCACGCACACACTCCAAGAGGCTGATCTATTAGGCATTAGTCACAGTGGCAGCCCCGCCTATGACTGGATTGCAGATGAGGGCCAAGGCCAGGAGCAAGGGGTCTAAATTTTCTTGCACAAACAATGCATGTCAAAGAGGCCCATCACAGGCTTTCTTTGAGGATGGGAAGATGTTTAGAGCACAAAGCAAAGGCAGCACGACCATGCCAGAGACAGGAGAAGATAGAGATGTGTATATCCGTATGCTGGGTGTGTTTTGCTTGCATCTAATATTTTCCTTTGAGTAAATGTAAATGAACAATGAGACTGGAACAGTGCTGCAAAGGGGAAACCACAACCAGGGGAAGACACATGCTTCTTCTGGGATTTTTGACAGCTGCCATGAAATATCTTCATTTTCAAACAAGGCATTATGGGTGCAAATTGCCATTTAGGTGCATGTATGCAAGAAAGGCAGAGCTCATTAATTCCCATTTAAAGAAGCATTTATCACAATTAAAACAATGCATGAACGGTCATCAGTCGTGTATCTTAAGTAAAAAACCTTTATACAAAAGTGTGTTTTTTTATGTTATTTTGTTCGTAAGTGTGTGCCATGTGTGAGTGAGCGTGTCGGTGACCTTAACCAGACTTTTTGACATTTTCTCACACATGTCAATGAAGCTCAGAGCTGACAGCCAAAAATGCTTTGATGAATTCATCATCTTCCTCTTTCCACCCACACACATGATCAATCAAATTTCTTCTACACTCAGTTAAGGCAAAGCATTAAGTTTGCTGACGAGTAAACAAGGGGAGCTTCCCCTAATAAAAATACTGCACATATTTGTGAAATACAATATTATGTGAGAACTGAGTAACACCGATAAAACTTCAAATTTTGACACCTTTTTGCAATGGGCCAGAGCCTCTGCAAAAGCAGAAAAAACAAACAAACAAACAAACAAACATGTGAGCCCAGGTCAAAAGCCTCTAATGCTACTGCTAAAGTACAAACCCATGTTTCAGTCTGTTTAATAATTAGTGAAACTCGCACCTCACAGTGTGGGATATGGGGATCATTACTGCAGAGCATCAATCAGACCCCTGAAATCAACCGTGTCTAACTGTTACTGAGCTGTGACTACTCTGAGCCTGTGACCTTATAACAGGGTCTGTAAAACACATAAAGAAGCTTTTATTCACTTCTTTCAGTTTCTCGGGAATCACCTATCGCACTCCTTTACTTTAGAGAAAAAGAACTATTCGACCCTCTCGTCTACGTAAACAGTCTTGTGATCTAAACTGAGTCACGGACCTGTAACAGGCCAAGACAAAATTGAGAACATTGATGCCTTGTTTTCAACAAAAAAGGTCACGTGTGTGTGTGCGTGCGTGTGTGTGTGTGCATGTTAAAATAACAGTGTTTCTTATAAGTGAATGGAAATTCTAACTAGTTTGCCGCAGTTAGAGGGGGACACCTCACTAGGGCTTTCCCCGACAGCTTTTTCCTCCACCCGTGCAATCACCAACACTCATACGCACTAATAGACAGTGACATGCATACATGCAGAGAGAGTGAGGCATGCTAATTTCTGCTTCTCTTGGACAAAGATAAAACGATGCAGGAAGTCGGCAGGTTGTTTGCATTCAGTGATGCTATTAAGACATCAAATAGCTGGAGCATAGAAGTGCAGCAGCACTGAACTTCAATGCAACGCCACTCCATTCTTCTTTACTGTCTGAGAACCTCAAGTGATTGCAGTACCAGACACCTACAGCTTTTCAGAGTGCATTTCAAGCATGTTAAATACTCGTCAATCTGGGTCATTGTTTGCATATTAAACCGAGCCTAAAATAACACATGAGGTGGCCTATGGCACCATCTATGAATATACCTCATTAATGAGTATCACATTTTTGTATTGGGCTGTAAGTAGACAGAATTAGTAACTTACTGATTTAAGAGAAATAATATAAACTCCATAATACTTTTGAACCCTCTCAAGTCCTGGAGGTCTCGAAGTAAAGTAAAGTTTGACTTCCCGACCACTCAAAAAGCTCAGGGGTTTCACGCTCATAGTTTCTCTACTCCGATCTGAATCAGGTGATGAGTTTATACATTTGTAGCGTTCTCCTGTGCTTTGGTTTTTATTTACACAGAGAAAACCGTCATTGGGCCACAATTCCTCACTACAAACCACGTGAGAATGCTCAGTCCACTTATTGGCCAGATATGTCAGGGTGGAAGCAAGAAAAGGAAATCCATTCACTCCTAACCTTTGAATTTATTCATTAAATTTCAAAATACAATAATTTACAATAAACAAAAACACACACATACAATCCCAGCAGTGTCTTTGAGGACCTCCTACAGTTTTTAGACCTATGTTGACAGCCCAGAGTGTGATGAAAAGTTCATACTATTAATATTCCTTCTTGCTTGTCATTAGATCCATATTTTACTTTATTTGACTTTATTGTTGAATTTTATTGAATTGTTTTATTTGGTTTATGGTTTCCATCTGGCTGTAGTGTTTTATACCTTAGCGGAATGGCCGGGCAAAGGGAAGGGGTGCTCCCCAACTCCATGACGCACATTTTCCAAAGATTTTAGGTGTTTCTGCTGTTTACCAGGTAAAGCCTGCAGAGAGAACACAGGCTGGAAACATAACATTTAACAAGAGAAGTGGGGAAGAGGGACCATTTCAGTGTGAATACATATCAAGGCAGAAATGCAGCTTTAAAAAGTGCATGGAAACTAATAGATATACTAGCACTGGTGAGGTTGTGGGAGAGTGACAAATGAAAAAGGATGACATTTTCATTGATTTGGTGACTCCTAGCATTTAGATAAACAAAAAATGGCACCAGCTGCTCATGAAGGACAAAGTTTGGGACTGGAATATATTAAAGCTGAAGCCGAACATCTCAACACTAATTCTTTCCATACTGTCACACATGCAGAAAGCAGACTGGCTGATGCAGACTGGCAGAATGAACTGTGTCATGGAATATCACGGATCATTTGGCAGCTGATGTCATGGTTAAAAGGCAAGATTTTTATCACCTTTGTATTGGATGACTTTTAGAACGAGGCCACCACCAAACTCAAATGCAACTCCCTTCAGCTCGATATTTTTTGCATCTTTCTTTCTCATTGTTTCAGATCCACTGACTTCACTGTTTTTGCTCACTTTCACTGCTCGATTCCAGCTGTAAATGGCAGGTGTTTTCTGTGTCTCACTATATTGCCTGGCCATGAAAGGAAAACGTGGAAAAACATGAAACCCACGCTCCCTGTCAACTGATGAGAACAGCTGATGAGATGCGTTTGAACTGACTTCATCCGAGGCAGCTGAACATCAGCGTTTTACAGAAATCTAATAATGTTCACTCGCAGACAAAATTCGGGGTTTCAAATCAAAATCAATTTCTCAGTTCCCACATTACATGGTCAATATGGTTTCTAATAGTTTTATACAGAGCACTAATGAATTTGAAAAGAAAGACTATGATGTGACGACAAGCCAGGGCACACCTGTTGAATGCTGCCACACACACACACACACACACACACACACATCTGAGAGCCATTACGCCCTAGTTCAAATCTCCACCCCATTACGCTATTACACTGTTACCATGCTACCATGATGCCATGACACCACCAAAGACGACAGCCTCATCAATCTTATTCTGTCTCTGAACAAATACGCACAGCAACACATACACAAAGCGATTGACAGGCCTTTCTCAGCTCAACTCGGGCCTCCTCCTGCCAGGAGTTTATTATTCTTTCTCCTCTCACATGTTTGGTGCGCTTTTATCTTTGAATTATGCATGCAGACTTTTTGAGGTCCAGTTATACGTTTGGCTCTGGCACTCAGTTTATTTGGCTACGCTTTTAAACGCAGAGGTGCCCCGCACATTATAGAAGTCTGCTGAGCTTCAAACTTCTGCCTTCTTTCTGTCTCTGCTTCTTCAGCTGACTTTGTGAAGCAGCCAGTTCACCACGTACTTTAGCACTTATAACTCTTTTTTTTTTTTTTTGTACAGTAGTTTCTACTTGTCTATTGTAATGGTATTGGAGCAGTAATGTAAAGTGTTAGCAGCAGGCCGGGTCACTGGTTGCTGCTTTGAGGCCTCTGTGTTCTCTTAGGCCTCTCCTTTCCCAGCTCCTCTCCCCTGAAGCACCGTGGGTGTGTTTAGAGCATGCTCAGCAGGCCGCCCTCAATCACAAAGCCCTCTTCTTCCACAGTCTGAGGCTGCCAGCTGGTGAGAGTGGGCAAACTAAGGTTGTATGAGTGTTTTGAGTGAAACACAGAATGTCTGTAAAAGAAAAACAACTTTATCCACTCCTCCCAGTGTCGCTGACCTAACCAAAGAGGAAAAGAATGAAAACACTGATTTGGAGAGAGACATGCAGGTCTAAATGTAGGAATAAATCAACAAGCTGGACTCATTAGACTCGGCACCACGGGGTTTTATCATCCCAGCAGGCAAGTAAGGCTGATAAAGCTCCTCCAATCCGAAGCAGCTTCACAGAAGAAAAAAAGGACATAAAACACAAAGAAAGAATAAAGTGCTGGCTTTGGGGTTTCAGGAATCCAAATTAACTGTGGGTCATGTCATGTGAGAGGCTTGCTGCAGTAAAGCAAGAAAACAAAACGGCTGAACTACATCACCTTTCTGGAGCAGTGGGCAGATCAACCATTCTCATGGGAACTCATATGGTCCCGATGACCCACCCACCGTGAAAGCCTTTACAGAAAGTTGCAAGTTCTCAAGCAGAAGAGCAGAATTAAGATAAAAGACGTGGGAGTTTGAAAATGAAGCACAAAGTTTCTCATCTTCTTCAGGCCACATGACTGGGCACTACACACCCTCTGGACCTTGTTCAGCTGTATTTTGTGAAGGAGACATTGACAAGTGGTTGCTCAGTATCAACCACTGATCCACTCCAAGTCCCCAAAAAGCACGAGTGGCCACCAAGAGCGATGCATCTGTCAGCTGTCATCTCCCTTAAAATCGACTTCCTTCCTCCCAGGCATCGTGCAGCAGCCAGGTTTTAGAAGAAAGACATTTTAGTGCTCATCATACACCCCTCTGATTATTTACAATAGTACTGCAATGCTGCTGAGAGCTGCTTGAGATGTGGCTTTGGCCACAGTGACAGCAAGAGACAAATATTTTGGAGCGACAGTGTCCAAAAAACGATCAACTGGCTCTTGTCACAGCTGTCAAAAACCACTGGTCCTGTGCCGTATGAGTTTATAAAGTCCTTTGACCTTTCACCAACTATGCTGCTAAAGAGCCTACACTGATAGCTGACTGGTGTCTAAATACTTAGCTTTCTGTCAAATATTTATTTTATTTTTTTCAAGTTTGCACAAATAAGACCCTGAAACTAGTGTTATACCCTGTTACTAGTTAAATAAGAGTATTGCTACATAAGTGTAATTTTGTACACCACTCTATTAAAGCAAGGTCCTTTGTACATCGCATTTATTGCAAGTATGGACTTGGCCCTACAGTTGTCTCCTGAACTGAAATCTACATGCATACTCAATGGCCGTCCAGCAATCAAGCCCTACAGTACATAAGGTACACATGTTACACATGCTATTCCTGCTTCTCCACATATTGCATTAACCATAATAATGGCACACACTACTGACCAGCACTACAAAACGACAGCTTTTGCAGTCTCTCAGAAGAATCTAACTGCTTTTTATTTTTACAAGTCTAAAATATGAAAAGCCGTTTTGGTTCCTTTCTATGGCACATCTTTGCTTGCTTACACACAAAGGTAAACGCTGATGAAACAATGACAACAGTGAGTATAAAAATGGACATAGCTACGATGGTGTCATTCACTGACTTCAGAAATCCCATAAAACAATTCACAACTAATATAAGATTATATATTCCAAGTCTCTTGTCTTTTATTAACATTCTAGACTTGTGTGTTGTGATCCCGAACCCTCTGTGCTTTAGGACCAATACTCCTTAACCATGCTGCAAACTTCTTGCATGATATAACTGGCAAACATCTTTATAACTCCTCTGATAGTCAGTGTGGAGTCAGAAAACCACCAGATAACAGTGATTACACAATATACGATTTAAATGGGGCATAACTGCCATTTAAAGTTGTTTTCCTGTCTTCTACTGGATTTGAGCCACTGTGTTAAAACAGCCACCCTTCAACAAGAAGTTTGGTGGAGTCACACAAAGCCACATCGGACAAGAATGGCAGGTGATAAGCTAAAATTGTGTTGGTGGGGCCACAAACTCACTGCTCTACTTTATATGCACTATGCGCTGGCACCGTTTAGGTGGTTTGTGTTGAATGTTTTCCTTCAGATTTGGATATTACTCCTGCTCATGTTCCTCATGAGATTTATTGGCTTCAGGCTTGGACACTTTGGGCTATTCCACTGAAAAATGGCCGTTTTGGTCTTGAGGTAGTAGCGAGAGACTCATCAGCAAGTAAGTGAAACACAGAAGGTGCTGAATTGTCTTCCCACGAGTTTTGGGTCCTGGGATAAAGTAGCCGTGCAATACACGTAGTCAAAACAGGTTTTAATGAAGGTGCACAAAAAGGTGACTTCTAAGGCGACATTTGGCGAGTTTTTTCTTTTTTTTTCATTGTTGTTATTTGTTTTCTGGGAAGTAAGAGCCACAGAACTGTATCATCACCATTCTTGGGTGAGGCAAATATTGCTTCTTCATTGTTTTGACTAATAAAGAGTCTAACCAAATTTTCCAAACATATATTTTTTTTTGTTTTGTTTTGCATAATCTGTCGTTTGTGGCCACTTTCATAACCATTATGTTGGAAATAAATTTATGATGATTTGGAGTGCACAAGGCAATAAAGAAATTAGATTTAAAGGTACAAAATCCATCAGAACCAGTTCCTTACTTTGGACAATTCAAATAACTAATTTTTTTTTTTTTAATTGGGCAAACTATTAGCGCACCTAGATTACAAATAAATTAAGAGAGAACTTAGTGTATGGTTTTTTTCTGTATTGTGATTTAGTTGACCAAAGTGCCTAAAATTGGAAGAAAATGAGCAAAAACAGAGCAAAATGTCGCCTATCTTTGTATATCATAACCAGACATGAGTAGGGTAAATGTTCTAAAACACATTTTGGTTCCATTTGGATCAGCCACCACATTCTGTCCAAGCTGGTTGCTGTGGTCGGCCAAACAGCAGAGCTAGATCTATTTTTAAAGACTCTTCCGCTGATCTCTGCTATTAAAGCAGACACTTGGAGTACTATTTTAGAAGCAGCCCTGGAGGCCACAGCGACAGTGTTTTATTGTTGTGGATGGAGCTTTAAATTAAACAAGCCACTTTTGAGCTTCACTGAAACAATTTCAGCGAAACAAGGAGAGGCTGAGTTAATGAGGTGGATTTGGATGGATAATAATAGGAATGATATGAACTCAGAACCCGACTGGCTCAACAATGAAATAGGCCTTTTGACTCAGGAGGCATACGGAAGCACTTCAGAGAGGATCCTGCTTGGCTACAGTTTCAGTTTTCATTCCCCAAAACCATGATTATTCTTTTGAATTTCACCCCATCAAAACTGCACTCAGACCTCAAGGCACCACAGCAATCCTCCGGGTCTATGATTTGCATTTCAGGATTTATGGGAACATGTTTGAAGATCCCCAGATCAAATGCGATATTAAAACACTGAACTATCCCTCTGGCTCCACAAAAAGGAAATAATTACATAAACATAAACAATCCTAATGACATACTGAGATATGATGAGAGACGCAAAGCAGAATGATATTCTTTTACCTGCGGCGCATGAAGCGGCAAGCAAGAAGGTCAACCACAACTTCACACATGCACACAAAGGGTGAGCCAAGTGGATCTGCTTTGCCAGTGACAATTTTAAATAATTTTATTAGTAGTTTATTGAATGTAATTTGTCTCCCTCCATGGTCTAACAAGCTACATGCAATTTCTGGTACCCACTGTTCTGTCTTTTGACAGTTGGAGAGTGTTATTGGCTTTTCTCCTGTTTGTCTTTGCTTGTCCAGGTTTGTATTGGCAATGTGGTGACAGAAGAGAAACACAATCGTACCCAGAGTGCTTCTCTGCTCCCTTCATTCATCCATCACATCAAGGGCTTTCTGAACACAGAGCTCCTACAAGCAATTAATGCCACTGAGCTATAGCACTGGGTGCTGCTCAGTGTAAAAGCTGCCTTGAGGCACAGAACATAGAGGTCATGAAGCACTTCCTAAATCTTAGCCATACCCTTGTAGTGGAAACAACAGCCATCAGGTGGTGTCAAAGCAATATGAAACTTGAGAAACTCTTTGAGCAGTTTTCTCCTGATGGAATATATCATTCAAGCTATGATTGCACAATAGCTTTAATTTCCCTTATACAACAGAAAAAAATGTCTAGTGTCGTCAGCAGAGGTGGGAAGAAGTTCACCCAAAAATAAGGTTCTGGGTTTATGACAAATCTCGTCTTTATTCTTTTAAACAGACACGCACACAAAGGTTTTTGAGAAAACAGTTTGCAAAACAGATTAACGAAAGGCTGGCATTGTGCTTCCTGTCTGGAAAACAAGACTTTATACCCTTTAACCAAGTGTACTAACAGGGAAACAGTAAAGAGCAGGTCAGAGCCAAGCAAAGTGTTTTTGTTGGCTCCAGTCAGAACGGGTACCATGGATGAAAGGACCCAGGATATACCATGACATGCACTTTATAATAAAAATATAAACATTTTTAAGGGAGATGGAAGACAGAGTCTACTTCATCCATTAAAATGCATGCAGGGGGATATTTTGGGGACTGCAGTGCATAGACATATATTGACACAAATGTTATTTGCTTATCTGCTGAATTCCTTGCTGTTTCTTACAGTTTACAATGGATATTTAACAATGAATGAAGCTGAAATCTTATGTTGACTCTCCCCCTGGTGTGACTTTCTGTATTACTGACAGTGTAAGAAGATGATAGCAGATAAAGTGCAAAGACCAGACTCCACATCTATTAACCAGGCATCTCTTCCCCTCATGGCTACAGGACTCCAGTGTGGTGTGGCTCTGAGCCACTGAGCTATAAAAAGAGATGAGATAATCTGGCCATGGTGGAGGTCCACTGTGGAGAGTGTATTGTCTCTGATGAAGCCAATAAAGTCCAACCATGCTGTCTGATCCTTGATTTTTGGCCCAGCTCCAGATCGGGCATACTGCTCCTGTCTCTTCACTTATCGTCTCCTCTCTGCCCCCTCTGAACTGTGACAGGAGGGCTTCCAGGAGCAGCTTTGATCACTGTCTGCCTGTCATTCAGCATTAGTCACCCCAGGATAGGGGAGTCCTCTCTGGGCCTGGGATGGACTGGAGAAGCGCTGAATGGAAGAGCCCATGGCTGTAGAACAATCGGCTCTATGTGGTACGGCAGACGTCTGGGTGTTAGGAGACATACTCTGGTGTGTGCCACATGTCTCACCACTGACACTGTCATGAACCAATCTGCACTCTCCTTACAGCTTTATCTCCCAAATCTGGCCCCACACCTCTATTATGCTTGTAAAATGGATGTGCTGGTGAGATCATAGCTACTGCTGACACTTACACATGGCCACTTAACTATGATTTAATTGATATTTTATGAGTTTTCCTGGACAAAACTCTTGCAAATAGTGAGGCCATGCATTTATACGCAATGCATTCAGAAGGTAAAACATACAGATCCACAGTGTTTCCACTTCCAGAAAAATTAGCTTATTTCCCATTCCATTAGGATCACTGTACTGACAGAATGTTGTTTCTGCTCGAAGTTTATTTGCTGCCAACCATGACATCAGACATCTCCTGTTCAAATCTCTCATCTGTCTTTGCCTCATGTCTGAGGTACAAGAGGTAGAGGGGAGCACAGGAGGAGGAGTGGGCATTTATGCAACGCTATGTAAAATTAAGTGCATCCTATGTTGCGGTAGCTTGCAGAACCGTCTTTAGCAGTAATAACTAGAAGTAATTCATTCCTGCATAACTTTGTCTGACTCTTACATCATTCTAAAGCAATTTTTATCCCACTTTTATTTACAACAGCGCTTCAGTTCATTGAATGCATTTGTTTATGCACAGTTCTCTTACAAGCCCACCACAGCATTTCAATCAGATTAAGGTCTGCGCTTCGACTGGGGCATAGCAACAAACTTGACTCTTTTTAGTTGTTCTGCTGCAGATTTGCTGCTGTGCTTGAGATCATTGTCTTGTTGCATAACCTAATTTAGAGCAAGCTTTAGCTGTGGGACAGATGGCCTCACAATTAAATCTAGAATACTTTGACATACAGAGGAGTTCATGGTCAACTTACTGGTCATGTGGCTGCAAAGCAAGCTCGTCACTGCTGTACCCATATGCTGATAGTTGGTATGGGGTGTTTTTGCTGATGGTGTGGGGGTGTTTTCACCAAACATGGTGCTGTGCATTATGGCCACACATGTTTGGTGTTGTCTGTCCAAATGACATTGTTCCAATGCTGGTGTCTTTCTACCTTGACATTGTGTTAACACACACCTGAATGCTCCAGATCAGCAAACTGACACAACATCTGCTTTCTACTAATGATCTATTAATCGAATTCATTTTATTATCAGCACCTGGATGCTACCTACGTCCTTATTCCTATGGAAGCAGGAAGGGTGCACTTAGAGTTTTTCCCATGACTTCTCAGTGTCTTGTGAAATCTTTATTTTTCACATGACTGTATATGCGTTTCATTCAGGCTTAATGGTAGCGTCTGAGGCTCATGCGCCTGATAGGAGCTTTTCCTTTAAAATCTCATGGTTTGGATCCTTTCAGTCTGAATGGCAGGATTGTGGAGCCAGTCTGTGATGATATGAGAGGTTAAACAAGAGACATAATGTGAAGACCTCATGGTCTAATGGCAAGGGATTGAAAGCAGTAACGAGTGTAATATAAATACACATAAACACACACACACACATACACGAGTACATGCACACAATCAGAATGCAGTGTAACATCTGACACCGCTTCCCTGCTGCTCCCACCGTGTCAGTAAGGGAAGT